>NEWO01000113.1:568249-597612 GCA_003013225.1 Phalaenopsis aphrodite
TAGATCTTTTAGTAGTAGTGTTCCCATGAAGTTCCAATCATTTGAATAATCTAAGTAACTTAATATTGCAACATATAGTCATTCTTGAAATGAATAGAAAACTAGAACTCTTAAACTTGATGACTAGATAATCTTGTGGCTACAGAGTTAATATAATTACTTGAATTTTTTCTGAAAATCTCACTATGATATTTATCTGAATCAAACCTATAGTATTTCTGAATTGAAACTTTACTACAATAGATCATAACTTTTATATAGTACTAAAATTACTTGAGGACAAGTAATAGTTAAGTTTGGGGGATTTTGATCAAAGGAAAATATGTTGAGATTTTCATACCTATTTTATACTATTTTTGATGATATTGGACTTTAAAGAAAGGTGTTTTTAATGTTTTGTTGCAGGAATGATGAATTAGGGTCATTAGAGCAAAAAAATGCAAAAAGGAGCAAATTTGGAGCAAAAAGGACCAAAATGTGAAGATTTGAACTAGGGCGCCGTTGGCGAGCCCAACGGCGCCGACGACGGACTTTTCCCAAGACTCCAAAATTAATTCACTTAGAAGGCCCACCGACGATGCCCTCTAGCCCGCCGATGGCAAGCTCGGCAGTTATGTCCAACTATGCATTAGATGAGGATGAATTTTGGAGGGGTGCTTAGGTAGCTCTTGGGAAAACTCATCCACATCCTTAAAGAGAAGACTTTGGCCGATAATAGAGAGGGGGAGGCTAAAAATTGAAGTGTGGAAAAAGTGTAGAGAGTCTAAGTTGTGAGGAATTATTTGAGAGATTATAAGAGTGGAGGGAAAGTGAGAGTTTTCTTCCTCCTTGTCGCTTCGAAGAGGAATTTTATGTGCTGTAAAGAAAGGAAGAGATTTAGAGGAACTTCGAGGAGTTTTCTTGCGGAGAAATTAGAGATAAGTTTATTTACTGTTCTAGTTTGTATGACTTTGATTTTATATATGAATTCTAAGTTTTTTTGTGTTTTCCTCATGATATCTGAGTAATTTTCTCTGTCTTTGTCCTTGTCGTGAGATTTGTGAAATGGTGATTTGAATTGGTTGAGCCACGAAAATGTTAAAGAAATTATGATGATCTTTTCACTTTGATCTTAATTTATTTTCAATCTAGCCAAATAATTTGTTAAAATATGTTGAATTTTACAACTAAAGTGAAGATTACATCCAAGATTCAGAGAGGTCAAAGCCCTTGGAAGTTAGGTGCAAATAAATAGGGAAATAAAATTATCGGGCATAGAATTGGAAATTTTAGAGTGACAGACTAAAATCCCCAATTCAGTCCTATTGTTTGGGTGTTGAAGTGTAGATGTTAGGCCTCAGGCGAGGGGAACGTGAGAGCTACGAAGTGAGAGCTGACATCCTCCCAGCCTAGCCGCAGATTCAGTAAACAAGCGTAGGATTAGTCAACGTTCTTTATGCCTCAACCAAAGGGTAAAGAATAGGTTTGCTCCTATTTGACACAATACAATTTGAACTGATTCACTTTATCCATTCACTATAATTTCTTGACAAGGAGAAGGATGCTTTCTTATATATTGAATATCACATTAGAACCTTCATTAGTATAATTAGTTATTTAATAATTATTAAAATTACGTATTTATTTCAATTGCATATTAGTGACAGATAAGTAAATTGAATTCCATTGTTGTGATTAAAGTATTTCTTTTCTAAATCTTAGTTCGTAGTTCTAATATTACTCCTTGTGTGATCGATATCTAGGTCTCCATTAGAGCCTTATATTACTTGAGCGATATGTATACTTGCGTTGATAAGTGTGACTTTAAAATTATTGAATATTTTATACATACATCTTTATCGAATCTATAATTGTTATTAAGTTTTTAGTGCAGTTGCTGAGGAATTAAATCTTTTAGCAGCAGTATTAAATACTTATATTTTTGAGCATATATAAAGTCGCTGTCAGTTGGTAGTTTGGGTGGAAATGAAACTTATAAGGAAATTTAATTTAAAGATCTGTTTGTATTAGGAGTTCCTAGGTGACAGATAGTTGCTCAAAATTGTTAGAATACTAAGTGTATTTATACAATGGGATGAGTGGTAGGTAGATCTATGTTTCTTGTTGGCACAAAATTTTATAAAATCCTTTTACTGCTTATGTCATTATTTTCATTTATTTTTCCTTTGCTATGATTTGGATAAATGTTTTTGAAGGCATGTTAGAATTTTTATTATTATTAATGTGATGGTATTCGCTTGAACTTCATTTGCATTGCGATTTTGGCTTGGTTTAATGTTAAAATCCATTGAAATTGCATTAAGACCCGGGAGGGCAGTGTAATTCTTAACTGAGTGGATCCACATTTCACTTTAAAAAGAGCCATGACGATCATCAAAGGGGGAAGTGCAAATAGATAGAGAGATGAGATTTGATGAGTGTGAAATTGATGTTTCTAAGGTCACAGGCTAGATTCTCTTATCAATTTGGTCTAGAGTTGGAACTAAGGGTTACTGGTAGGTGATCCCGAATTTCTATATAGAAATAAAATGCGATGTATGTTATCAAATGCTTAATTTCCTTAATAGTGATTCCTACTTTACAACAAAGCCAACAACTTGATTCAAAGCAAAAGCTAGGTAAATTTTCAACTCTGAAGCAAAGAAGAATACAGTTATAATATTTAAATATGAGATACTACATAAGTATACGTATCGTTATCAAGTAATATATGACTTTTTGATTAAGCCCCAAATATTGATTCCATAAAAAAACTTGTAATATGCACTTTACAAAGCTAGAAAGTTTAGATGATAAAAATCTACTTAGAAAAATATTCTTACTTAAACTTAAGATATTATAATAGGAATGAAAATTTGATTCTTTTTGCAATTTTTGGTTTATGAAAATAAATAAAAAACTAATTAAGTTAACTAAATACTTGCAAGATGAAGGTAATACAAGTAAAATATCTTTTTCCTTATCATGAATAAACAATAAGTATAAAAATTCTGTTGTGGAAGTATGTTAAATGTGCTGTGCCAAATAGAAACAATAATATTTTTTATCCTTACTAGAGATGCTATAAAGAACATTGGCTAATCTATAGTTTGAATAGTCTTGAAGACCGGTTAGGTAGGGAAGATACTAGCTCTCACTCTAGAGTTCCCTCTTCTCCCTCCACATGGGGGCTAACATCTCTTATCAAAACCTAAAACTATCAATCAAATTGAGGGCTTTAGCCTATTACTCTAATGTCCTTTAATTCTAGACCCTTGGAAAGTTTATTTCCATATTTATTTACAATCAAACCCATGAACTACATTCTCATTCATGAAATCAATATGTGATTCTAACCATTTGTTGACTGAGACAATATCATCTCGGATCTTACATGTTCTCACAACAGGTATTAACATTTAATTGGCCAAATAAAGGAGTAAATGAAGTAAAATATTTCAAATCATCACAAATTCTTCCAACATTGAAGTATAGAGTTTACACAACTTCCTTTAAATACTTAATTACTTATCATTTTAAAGAAAAAGATAAAGAAAACTACTCATAATCCATGGAGAAAATGAAACCACACATGAGTTTAAAAGTAGAAATCTTGTACCCAAACAAGAGATCTAAATTAAAACCAAATGTAGCCACAAAGATAAACACTTATCTCAAATCCTCTCCACCAAATGTCTTAAAGTTCTTTTGAATTCTCTACCTTCACTCACAATATAAAATAACAAACAAAATAAAAAGAAAAGTGGTCGGTAGTGGTGGTTACTAAGATGAATGGTGTCTATGGATGTCTAATGGCTGGCCCCCTCCTTTGATGATCCAAGTCTTCTATAATAAAAATCCAAAAGGTGTCTTGGTGTCTCTTCAAAATGTGTCTCCATTCAATGAATCTTTTAGAAGTTCCTCCTTTCAAAGCCAATTGAATGATTTTTTGTGCCCATGGATTATTTCCCCTATTTTTACCAAGGATTGCTTCAAACACCTCTTCAAAAATTTGTCTAAATTCAATGAATCATCAAATAACTACTTCTGGTGCTTAAGCGTAGGGTGTCAGGTCCTTAGGCGCGACTCTCTAGCACTTATGCGCCAGTGCTGGGCACTCAGGCTCCCTAGTTCATTTTTGCACCTTCGTCATTTTTGCACAAAATTTGATCTTTTTTTCACTCCTTTTAGTACTTTTCAACCATTTGACTGTACCTGAAAGAAAAAACACAAAAATACCTTTCATTAAAGCGTAATATATCAAAAATAGGTATAAAAATGTGTATCAAAATCCCTCAAACATAAAATGTTACTTGTCCCCAAGTGACCTTTCAATCCTTTAAAAATTAAATAAGTAGATGATGCATATGAGTTTCTTTAGGAGTTACTAAAATTTTGATGTAGAAATATAGTAGTTCAATTTAGAAAAATTATTAGTAAATGAAACTAACTTAAAGTTTAGAAATTTTTAATGTTAAGAAATATGAAAATATGAGTTTCTATCTAATTCAGAAATATTGTAGATTCTGCAAATATAGAGTTTAGTCATTTTATCTTCTCCACTTAAAAATTTTTATCAAGCATCATTTTTCTTACCATATTATATCTTTAAGCTTAAGAGTTTCTCAAGTCTTCTACTTTAGAAAGATCAGACGTGGAACCAATTTTTGATTAGACACTAATACTCAAGCTTCTCCTCGCTTTTTCAAATTTTCTTTTCTTTTTCATTTTTTTTCATTTTTTTTCTTTTTCATTTTTTTCCTTTTTTTACAGGTAAGAATTACTATATCTGGATAGACCTTTAATGATTTTGAATTCCACTCTTTCTTTCCTATAGCAAAGAGTTGATATATTTTCTTTACTTAAAAACATAATAATAATTTTTGAAAATTAGTTTCAATTAAAGAAATTTAAGTTTTTGAAAGTAAAAGTCTAAATCTTCAAAAAATTTTCAAAAATACAATTTTTCCTATTAATAATAGTTACACTAAATTTAGCATTTTCCACACTAAAAAGTTTTTAACTTTAAGTTTTTCTTCATTACTATAAATTTTAACTAAATTCTTTAACTCATTTCTATATTCAAAATTTTATTTCCCTAATATAATTTCATATAAATAATCATTTTTCTTCAAATCAAAATCAAATTTATTTGAAATACATTTTAGAACAAATAAATTTCAAGTTTTTAGAAAATTTTTCATCCCCCCCCCCCAAACTTGAATTTTTCATAGAATAAACATTTTAGCATCTCATATAAAAATTGGTAGGAATGTAAACTAAAAATAACATGCAAGCAGGAATTTCTATATCGTAAATATGTAAGTATAAAACTTAAAAAGAGGAGTAAAAATGAAATTGATCAAATTTTAATTTACTTAACATGGTGAGATTCATTGTACTTCTATGTAGTGGAGTATAACATAAAAGCAAAAAAATACTAAAAGCAAACAAACACATTATCAAACATACATGAATGCAACATAAAGAAAAATATCTTATAGAAAATTGAAAATTTTAAACATGCAGCTTTTAAGTAAAAAGTTAGGTATATTTTAAACCTTCATAAAATCTAGAATTAAGTTCAATACAAATTAACTAACTATAATAAACAACACAATTAACACAATTACTACCATACATTTTTAATAACTACTCACAAAAACACAAACATATCACAGTAGTGCATACTAAACAAAGCACAACGAAAACTAATATCCGCAATAATAATAACTAAAAACATAACAAAAAGTACAGAGTAACCACACGATCCACAATTCATAACAACACATAAACTAAAGTTATAACAAAACTATAGATCTAAGCTAATCATCCTCATCCTCTGCATCACTCTCATCACTATGCCAAGTAGTTGTAGGCTCGTTTGGTGGATGACTTGGGTATTGAGGAAATATAACATCCTGATTAAATCTCATGTGGTTTTCCATAGCTAAGTTGTATTCTCCCTTATAATCACTATGTCTCTTCATGTATCCATCCATATGCTCTACAAAATTTTATAAATTTGATACCTTATCCGCAGTGTAGTTGATACTATCCAAAATCCTCTATAATAGCTACGATTGAGAACCAAATCCAGAAGTCTGACCTTGAGATGTAGAAGCACGTGAAGTAGAAGCTCGCAATGTTGAAGTAGTAAAACTACTAAAAAATCTTCCTCTCTTGACAAAATGGAATGATGTGAATAAGATTTCACATTCACACTGGTAATGGGCTTAAGAGGACGCAAGATCTCCTCCCAACTATCAAATCTAACTCCAGCTTGCTCGCATAAAGAAAAGATCAAGGATGAAAATCCCAAACCTACAGTAGAAGCAGCAACGACATAACTGGTAATAACACTATGAATTAAATGTCCAATGTAGATGGGCTTGAACTGTTGGATACAATAGTTCAAAGTTGCTCGATCACGAGTTACTTCACTAAGATGATTTGTAGGTAGCAGACGAGCAGAGATGAAAAAATGCCATGCCTTCGGAGTGACATCAAACTTCAAAGTGGAAAAGTTAACTTTCCTTTCATTTGTAATTTTCCAAAGTCCTCTTCCAGCAATCAAAGATGAAATAATCTCGTCTAGCTCCTCCTTAGTAGGACTATAATTCAAATAAAAACAGAAAGTGCTTAAGAGAAATTGATAAAATTGGTTTATTACTTCAGGTGAAAAAGGTACTGTCTTTCCCCTTACCATAACTAATTCTTCTTCAGCTTCGGGGAGATTATCATAAAACTCTCGCACAATGGAAATCACTGCAACAATAGAAATACAACAGAACCGCTCCCACTGGCGGCAAACAATCAGATCTCCCACAACTCCTCCCAAACATTTAAAACACATCACAGAAATCAACTTTCTAGATTGTAGTGCATAATTGTATCGATCCTGAGCTCTTGAACTGACAAACTTGCTTCAATAAAATTAACCCTTTCCTTTTCTCCTCTTCATTCTTGGTGCCATTTCTAAAAAAATATATGAAATTCACAATAAATTCCAAATTCAGCTCTAAATCGCTAAACTTAACTCCTAAAAGCTTAAACTACCAAATCCATGTATTTTCCATAGAGTTTTCTCAAATTTTCACCATGAATAGTGATTTTTCAGGTAGCTCATGAATGTGCACAAAATACATGGTGAGAATAAAGAATTTTTACATAGAAGTGAAGCTCTTACCTCAAAGATATTAAATCTACCAATTTGTTCTCCAAACGACCATGAAATCTCCAAAAAAGGGCATGCCCTAGCTTTAAAATCACAAAAATCTGAGGAAGAAGACGACGTTGAGTGAAAATAATGGAGTTTTTTTATTGATTTGCATTTAAAACCATTCGCAAACCGGTTTACATGAACCAGTTCTTAAGCAGAAATAGTTCGGTGCTTAGGCGCCCGTCTCTCGGTTTATGCAGCTCTTAAGCACGAGGTCTTGGCGCTTAGGCGCCAGTGCAAAAATTTTGATTTTTATGATTTAAGTGAAATGCACTCCTAGCCTAAGTCAACGAACCCTACATGGTCTCATAACACATTAATAACTATTTTCTTCCCTTTCAATTCTCCTCTTACTCAAGATTCACCAATCTTAACTAATTCAATTCAATGCAAAATAAAAAAAATTTCTACAAACACTTATATTCATTTACAAACAGTTACAAACATTTTTAAATACATAAATTCTCAATCCAAATAGTCTTGGATGAGAAAATTCCTAAACACAATTACTAGACAATCATAACATTAACAACATACTAAACACACTTAACATTAAACAACAAACTCTAAACACAAACATTAAACAACAAACTTAGTTCCATTCTCCAGTTGGTGGAACGAATCCGGGCCTATCATTAGTTTCTCTTTCAGCATTTGGAATGTAAAATTGAAAGAATGGACGATGGTTAATAACTCTGGTTGAATCTTCTAAAAACCACTTGTTCTTCAAATACATAGCCTTGTCCGCTTCTTCTATAAAAATGGTATGGATAAACTGCATCTTAAGTTTCCATCCTATATGATCCAGATGTGTGTTAACTTCCATCACTTTTACTTCAATTGAAGCCACGTCAGCCTCAATTTTAGTGATTTTCTCTGTTATTCCTTCGATACTAACAATGAGGAAACCGTTGTATAACTCTTGCCCAATCTGACTAACAAACTTTTTTCTCATTGCCTCCTCCTTCTTTAAATCACTCTCCCAAGATGACATTTTTCCAAAACTCTCACCTTTTCACTTAGAATTTAGGGTTAAATGGAAGTTTGGTGAGACTTCTCCCCATACCCTTCTATTTATAGGCTCTAAGCTCTTCCTATAACTCCTAGGTACGTCTTAGAACTATCTCCCAAATTAAAGCTAACCAAATCTTGGTTAATACTTTTAGAAACTAAAATTCACACATGTTTTTTAACAGTCGCACTTAAGCGTCAGATATTGACACTTAAGCGCCAGTGCTCAATTTAGCACAGGTCAACTTAACATCCAAATACATGTTTTAACATGTCTAAGTCATCTTTTAAGGTTTTAGAATAATCACTAAATCATTATATATTTAGAATAATAATAGAATTTTCTAAATTACACACAACAACATAAAAATAAAAACAAACACACAGATAACTATGGGTTGCCTCCCACAGAGCGCTTGGTTTAACTTCATCAGCCCAGCATAACCAGTGCTTAATCTAGTTGACCCAACATCATAAAATCATTTAATTTAAGTTGGTTGCCTAAAAAGTATGATTTCAGCCTGTGACCATTCACTTTGAATATTTTATCAATTTTTTGATCTTTGATAACTGCAGCTCCATAAGGATAAACTTTCATCACAATAAATGGGCCCATCCACTTGGACTTAAGTTTTCCTAGAAATAATCTTAACCTTGCATTATAAAGCAAAACTTGTTGCCCTGGCTTAAAGTTCTTAGTCAAAATCCTTTGATCATGCCAAATTTTTATCTTTTCTTTGTAAATCTTAGCACTTCAAGCTCATTTAATTGCAATAATCTTTTCTCACCAGCATCCATTAAATTGTAATTAATTTCATTAATATCCCAATATGCTTTATGCTTAAGTTCAACTCGTAAGCGACACACTTTCCCAAATATTAACATGTATGGGAACATTCTTATAAGAGTTCTGTGTGTAGTCCTATAAGGCCACAAAGTATAGTCAAGTTTGACTGACCAATCCATTTTGGTTAGATTTACAGATTTTTCCAATATTATTTTAATTTCACGATTGTATAATTCAACCAAACCACTTTCCTGAGGATGATTAGCAGTAACAATTCTATGGTTTTCATGATATTTCTTTAATAACTTCTCCATTATTGCATTTTTGAAATGATCTCCCCAATAGTTATGATTAATCTCGGCATCTCAAATCTAAAAAATATGTTCATTCTTAATAACTTTGCAACATTTTGAGCATCACATCGTGGTAAAACAACAACTTCTATTCATTTGGATACATATTCTACTGCATATAATATATATAAATTCCATAAAAATGGTATAAATGGTCAAATGAAATAAAATTCCCAAACATCAAATATCCCAACTTCTAACACATAATTGAGGGGCATCTCATTCCTCCTAAAAATATTTTCTACTCGTTAACATCAATCATAAGTTTTGATATAAGCATTAAAATCTCTAAAGATTGTAGGCGAATAAAATCCAGATTGTAAATTTTTGTATGTTATTTTATCAACACCAAAATGTCCCCAAAAATCAGAATTATGACAGTTTAGGATAATTTCGTAAGTTTCTTATAAAGGTACACATCTTCAAATAATTGATTATTTCCTTATTTATATAAAAAATGGGTCATCCCAAAAATAAGTCTTAGCTTCAGATAAAAATTTCCTCTTTTGTTGGTATGTCCTTCCATAGGGTATAATGTCAAAAACAATGAAGTTAACAATGTCTGCATACAATGGAACACGCCTCTCATTAACATTGAACAATTCTTCATTTAGAAAATGTTCATTAATTTCCTTTTCAAAACTAAGTATTTTTTCTAATTCAATTCTGGACAGATGATCAGCAATTTGATTCTCAGCTCCCTTTCTATCTACTATCTCAAAGTTAAATTCTTCCAAAAAAAGAATCTATCTTATAAGTTTTGGTTTTGCATCCTTTTTTTCAGTAAATACTTAATAGCAGAATGATCTGTATGCATAGTACAATTATTTCCAATTAAGTATGAACTAAATTTATCAAAATCATATATTACTGCTAATATCTCTTTCTCAGTTGTGGTATAATTAGTTTGAGCTTCATTAAGAGTTCTACTAGCATAGTAGATAACCTTGAAAATCTTATCATGCATTTGTCCTAAAACAGCTCCAATAGCATAATCACTAGCATCACACATCAATTCAAAAGGTTTTCCCCAATCTGGTGAAACTATAATTGGTGCAGTGACTACTTTTTCTTTTAATAAGTCAAAAGCTTTTAGGCACTCTTTATCAAAATTAAAAATTGCAATTTTTTCAAGTAAATGGTATAGAGACCTAGAAATTTTTGAAAAGTACTTAATATATCCCCTGTAGAATCCATCACATCCTTAAGAACTCCTAATTTCTTCACACTTGATGGGTAAGGTAAATTAGTGATCACTTGAATTTTTGCAGGGTCAACTTCCATACCATTTTTTGAAATTTGATGTCCCAAAACTATTCCTCCTACTACCATAAATTAACATTTTTCCTAATTAAAGACTAAATTTGTTTCTTCACAGTACTTAAGAACTTTTGATAAATGTTCTAAACATGATTCAAATGAAGTTTCAAACACTGAAAAACCATCCATAAAAACTTCGATCCCTTTTTTAATTAAATCACAAAAAATAGTCATCATACATCTTTGAAAAGTAGCAGATGCATTATGTAAACTAAATGACATTCTTCTAAAAGAAAATGTACCCTAAAGACTGGTAAAAATTGTTTTTTCTTGATCCTGAGGAGCTATTTTTATTTGGTGATAACCAGTATATCTATCCAGAAAATAAAAGTATTATGCCCAGCTAGTCTATCCGGCATTTGATCTATGAAGGGTAGTGGAAAATGATCTTTCCTAGTGGCGAGATTTAATTTTCTATAATCAATGCATATTCGCCATCCTGTGACTTATTTTGTTGGTATTAAGTTGTTATGTTCATTTAAAGTCACGTTCACTCTTGCTTTCTTAGCAACGCAGTGAATTAGACTAACCCATGCACTATTTGAAATAGGTAGATAATTTCTGCATTTAACCACTTTAGAATTTCTTTCTTAAAAAATTCTTTCATAATAAGATTTATACTCCTTTGAGGATCAACTCTGGGTTTACAGTTCTCTTCCATATGAATTCTATGCATACAAATTAAAGGACTGATTCCTTTTATATCAACAATTGTCAATCCAAAAAATTTATTGTAACTCTTTAGAAGTTTCATCAAACTCTCTTCTTCTTCTGTAGTTAATTTTGAGGAAATTATAACAAGTAATATAGAGGAATCAGCTATAAAAGAATACTTCAAATGTTCAGGAAGTAACTTCAACTCAAGCTCAGGAGGTTTTTCAATTGATGGAAAAAAAGATTTATCTTTTTCTGTCGTGTCCAAAACTTTAAAAATTTATCTAACTTAATTTAAATTTTCCTTATATTAATCTTCATCCTCTTCTTGCTTGTGTTACCACTCTTTCATTTCAGATTTCTCTTCTTGGATTGTTTTTAACTTGCATTCACTTAAATATCTTATCACATTCATTCTATAACATTCATCATCTTTACCTTTTGCAAGGCATTTTATTGATTTGGAAATATTAAATGTAATTATTTGATCATTAATGCACATAGCTAATTCTACTTTCTGCACATCTATTATTGCTCTTCCTGTGGCTAAGAAAGGTCTCCCCAAAATGATAGGTATCTCCTTATCTTCCTCCATATCTAGTACGATGAAATCAAAAGGAAAGATAAATTGATTCACTTTCACTAGGTCATCTTTTATAACTCCTTTAGAATAGGTTATTGAACGATCTGCTAACTGCAAAGTTACAGTAGTAGGGGTTGTTTCTCCTAATCCTAATCTTGTAAATATTGATAATGGCATAAGGTTGATGCTTGCACCTAAATCTCATAAAGCTTTCTCATAAAATATGTCTCCTATTGCACATGCAATTGTAAAGCTACTGGGATCTTTAAGCTTTCCAAGAAGCTTTTTCTGAATTATGGCACTGCACTCCTCACTAAGTGCAACTGTTTCATCATCTTTGAACTTCCTTTTCCTATTAATAATATCCTTCATAAACTTCACATAACTTGGTATTTGTTCTAGAGCTTCAGGAAATGGAATATTAATTATAAGCTTCTTAAAAATTTTTAGAAATTTAGAAAAATGCTTATCCAACTTTTGTTGTCGGAGCCTATGAGGAAATGGAGGTGGTGGTTTTTCCAACTTAACTTTAAGTGGAGAATTAGGTCTCTCTAAACCTTTTGGAGTGTCATCTTTTGGTTCTTCAATCTCTTCTCTCTCTACTTCAGTCTCTTCTTGAACTCTACCTCCCAATTTTCTTCCGCTTCTAAGTTGAACGGCTTTTACTTTCTCTTTATTCTGGTATTTTGGATTTACATGAGTATTACTAGGAAGTGTTCCTTAGAATCTATTACTTAATGAATTTGCTATTTGTCTCAACTGATTCTCAATATTTCTAATTGTATCTCCTTGAGTTTGTAATTGATTTCCCATTTGTAAAACCACTTCTTCTATAGACAACATCTTTTCCTTAAAATTGTGGATTACTGTTAAAATCAGGAGGATAAGTAGGTTTATAATTACTATTTCCTTAATTGTTCAAGTTTCCCAATGGGTTTACTTGGTTATTCACCCATTGCTGATTATTACCACCCGAAGTATTATTCGAGTTAAAGTTAGGATGATCTTCCAACCTGGGTTATAATAGTTTGAATATAGGTTATTCTGCTTTTTTTTATGGCATTTAAAGTTTCTAATGATGCTTTAGAATCTACCATTTGGCCTAATGAATTCTCTTCAGTCATGGAAATTGGTTGAGAAAAATGTTTTTCAAATTGGTCCAACTTCCTTGAAATTGCAGTAACTTGATTTGCTAACATGGAGAAAGCATTAGTTTCATTAACATTGGCTACTTTCTTAAGATTTACCCTTTCAGAAGACCATTAAAAATTATTTGTATCCATCTCTTCAATTAAAGCATAAGCGTCATTAAATGGTTTTGACATCAAGGAACCACCAGCAACGACATTGATAATAGATCTAAGAGATCCACCTAATCAATTATAAAAATTTTGAATTATTCATTGAAGGTTTTGGTACCTATAATTAAAATTGGGCTTGTAGTGTAAAAAAGGTGTTAATCATCAATCATATTACCTTCTAAATCCAGTCAAATGAGTTTGAATGTCAAACCTAGGTCACTATCAAGCCTTGAGCAATCATAACAGGTGAAATGGTAACTAGCAAATTTTTGATTTAAATGACATGCATTCTTTTTGAAAGATCACATTGTCATCAATTATGGACTTAAAATTATTACTATCTTTCTAACTCAAACCCATCACTTGAGAATTGTTTAATTTTTTATTAACTTCCAAGTCATGATAATTAAGGAAATTACAATTTTGTTCTTATTATAGTAAAGGTGGCAAGTGAGTTCCTACCTTTTAATCCCATTGTATTTCAATCATCCAAATATGTTCATTAGGATCAAAATCACCCATTTTCCCTTTGTTAATCCTAAATTTTGATTAAACCACCAAAATCTATAGTTACCCCTTTGCCTTTGAGGTTCCTCACCTCATAACTCATTAATCAAAATTTAAATGACTTTGCGAATTTTTAGAGTGTCCAATCCATGGATCAATTAAAACATCAGAGGAGAAAATGTGGATTTTTAAAATTTAATTTAATTTAAATAATTATTTAAATTTAGAAAATAGCATTTTTAAAATGACTTACTTAACTGTCCAAAATAAAGTTTTTTATTGATGAGAAAATTATTAGAGGTACCCGTAGGTTAGTGAAACACTTAGACAAAATTCCATGACTTTTTGGAATTAAATCTCTATCATTATTATTTAATTATGCATCAATTTTATGATTTAATTAAATGTAAAGTAATGTTTTAATTACCAAAATTATCTTTATTTTTTTATTAAACCTCTCTAGTTCAGAGAACTCAAAGAAATAAATTTTGTATTTTTATGATTTTTAAATTTCTTTATTATGATTATTTTAATGCGAAAGTAAGAAAAATTCAATTTTAAGCTCTTAAAATTTTATTTTTAACTTAGAAAAAAAAAGAAAAATATGCTAGTGAGTTTTAAGTGATCAGGGAACAATTAGACACATTTTGAAGTATTTTGGTATTTTTGGGATTATTAATTATTTTTACCTAATTTAAACTCAATATAAAGCACAAAAATCAAGAATTTTCTCAAAAATAAATTTTATTTTTCCTAAATGCCCCTAATCACAAGGAACTCAGAAAAACACTTTTCATAATTTTCTTAGGTGTATTTGATTTAATATAATTATATTTGTACAAAAATATAAGGTTTCTTAAAAAATTAGCTTTAGTGCTCAAACTTAGTCAAATAATTTTTAAATTTTTACTGTAGGTAAATATCATTTTTATACACAGTGTGGAATTGATTTTATCAATTTTTATTAGTATTTAATTTACATAAACTAAAGCAAGATATATGCATTTATTTAACTATAGAATTGTATAGAACAATTCAAATCATCATGATATTTTTCCTAAGCTTCTCTGATCATAGAAAACCTACTAAAATGATTCCCAAAATTTTCCAAGTGGTATTTTAATTTATATAATTAAAATAAGTCCAAATGGCCATCCTAGCTTGAAAATTAAGATTAGAAGCATAGAGATGTCCTCTGAGCTTAGAAAATTTAGAGGACATCCCCTCTATCATAATAAATGAACCCTAAAAGTTTCAATCCAGGTGAGCAATGTTTGGTCAAAGAGAATTAAAATACTCCAGTGAGTATTTAATTCATTAAAAATCAGAGAGTCCAGAAATAATTTTTATTTTTAGTCCACATTATTCTCCATTGTTTACCGAGCAAAAGTGTTTTTTTTATTTTTTTTAATGATTTTTTCTAGAGAAATATATGGATTTTTGAAGTTTAGGCATTTAAGTAAGTCCAAAAAATTCATATTTTCCTACTTAAACAAGCAGCATCACCTCAACATGCGATGCGTCGAACTTTACACATGGTGCTCCGCTATTCAATGCTACCAACCACCTCAGTTACCACAAGGCCCACCTTTTCATTCAAAGAGGTGTTTTGACTTGATCTCCTCCATCCATTAAATAAACACGCCATTAGACGACTCTCCTTCATCGTCCCCAAGTGACCTAACCCGTGAGGCGTTCACACTAAAACCTTAAGATCTCGAGCTAGACTCAACCAAATCACGTGGGGTTTGTTTCTAAACCTTCATCTACTCAAGACACATCTATCCATATGGTTTTTACACTATGAAATACAGTAAATGCATATGGAGAATCAAAATAGGCTTGAATTAAGATTGAGGTTCAATACCTTTGTCTGAGAGGGAATGCCTCAATCAGATGGTTGTGGCAGCTTCAAATGGATCCAACAAACCTCCAGATGAAGTCTTAGGCCTTGGTGAATTTCCTAGGTATGAGTTTGATTAAGTAGATTTCAGGTGTTGGTCTAGAGCCATTTTAGAGGTTGTTTATGATATAGCTTTTGTGGGGAATCAACTCCTCTCACTATGGGGATGGTGTGTGTGCAGTTAATTAGAGTTTGGTGGACTGTGGAGGTGTGGAGAAATATTTCCTGGTTTTCTCTCAATTTTAAACTTAAAATTGAGCTCTCAAAGAGGAATCCTGAGGGGGAAAAAGGTGGGCTTCAGCATAAGAGTTCTTGGAGAGCGTCTGGAAGCAATTGGACAGAGTCTCCCTAAGGAAATTGGCTTGCCTTATTTTTTAGACATGGGAGAGGGTTTTAAATGAAATGGATTAAGGTGGCTACCATGGCCAATTAGTGGGTGCAAAATAGTGCTTATGTGGAGGGTTTAAAAGTGCCAAAGCCAATTGGAATTGACCAGCATGGATGGGTGAGTTTGGGTTTGGATGGAGGTATGGGGCTCTTGATTTTGGTGTTTTATGGCTACTAGTTTGGCTAACCAGAGGAGGGGAGGTGGTCAGGTAGCTAGGTGAGCCAGAAGGAGGTTTAATTATGCTTAACATTTAATGGTATGACATGATGACAAGTATTTCTTCGTTTAGGCCCAAAAAGGATAAGATCCCTTAAATCAAGGGACCATTGGTCCATGGCTTCCATACGGTGGGCTAGGTGGGTCTAGCTTGGTCAATAGGATCAATTTGGTGGCTGTGGTGTCATTACTTTGGTCACTTTGGCATGACTTAGTAAATTTTGGTGCATGGGTTCAATTTGGGTTAAATTGTCTTGAAGTTGGGTTTGGGTTAGGCTAGCCATGAAATTAAGCCCAATTGATTAATCAATTTTGTGTGGATGATTCTCATGAGTGGTTTATAAAATATTTGGAGTGATGTTGAATTGATTTGACAAATTTGAATGATTTTGGGGACTTTATCAATTTGAGTATGTTGGGTTAGACTTGGGTTTAGGTTGAGCTAAAGTTGGGTTAAGCCAAAATGGTCTAGGGGAATGTCATGAAGAGTTCTCAACATTAATTTGGTGACAGTTTTAGGATTTGGGCATTCAATTTGGTGGAATTTAGGCACATGGCTAAATTTGGGCAAATTTGGGAATATTGGATTTGGGTTAAAATTGAGAGAAATTAAAGCTTGACCAAGGTCAATTGAGGGTCCAATTTTGTGTGTGGAGATGCTTTAAAGAGTTTATGATGCATAATTGGGGCAATTGGAAAGATTTGGGGGTTCAATTGAGTGGGATTTTGGTTTTAGGCCAAATTGGGGTTTTTGATTTGAGTTTGAAATTGGACTCAAATGTGTGTCAATTGGACTTAGATTTAGTTTAAATTGAGTTTGATTATGATGAATTTTAATTCATAATTGAAATTGGGGGAAACTCATGGTCAAATTGATGGACAATTAGGGTGAATTTGGGGAAATTGAGCCTTTAAGGGCAATTTTGGGGTTTTGGTCAAAATAGGTCAAATTAATCAAATTGAGTGCAATGGAGTGTTTCAAATTGAATTTGGGGACATTTGAAGTGATTTTGAAGGTTTTGGGAAATTTGGGTCACCAAGGGTATTTTGGTAATTTTGGCAAATTTGGGAAGTTTTGTGCAATTTAGGTTGTTCCAAATGGTTTGAGATGATTTTTGGACAAATTTGAGTATTTTTTGGTAACTTTGGAAATTTTGGTCAAATTTAGGGCTGTATTTTTGTAAGTTGGGTAGATTTGGGGACAAAAGGCCAAGTTTGGTATTTTGGTGAAAGTGGGGTGCCAACCATCCTATTTGAGCAGTGGACCAATGGAATCTCTATTTGGCTCCTCTATGCACTAGTCTTGGCTAGACCCTAGCCTAGGGCTAGTGGGTCTAGGGGACTATCTACATGAGTCTCCCAAAAGATCATGGAATCAAAGTCAACAAGCTTGGGTTTAGGGTTGTGAGTGAACGTGAGTGAAAGTAAGTGTAAGTGAGTGAGCTAGCTCCAAAACAACACCTAGGGTCAACCTTAAGGCCAACTAGTCTTATGGGGACTCCCCTTGAGCTCCCCTATACTGAACCCACCTACTGAGTGCTAAAAGTCAGGACCAATATGTGGAACTTCAAGTTGAGCAGAGAAGAGTTTAGAATTTCTAATGGTGAGGGTTCCTTTTCTAGTCCTCCAAGAACAATTAACAGGAAACTCCTATGGTTAGACCCTAGGCTATTAAAAATGAAAGAGCTAGACCTCAACCAAAAGTGAGGTCAACACTTGCAAACTGTAACTTCTAGAGACAACTCTAAAATGTCATCATAGCTCCAAATAAAGCAATCTTTGAGTTCTGACAAAAACTTGACCAAATCCTTAGACTCCTCATTGTTGAGCATAGAACTTATGAAAGTAGGCTTAGGTTTCTCTTTAGTCCCTAGGTTAATTTTCTTTAAATCATTGACCATTGTCTTGATTTCCTCTTCCAATTTTGGTGGAGCATCATCTATTTGAGATTCTTCGAAGCCATCTTCAACGTGAGGCATTCCTCTTCTAATGTATTAGTGACAATCATGCAAAATTTTGAATCATCAATTGGTCCTATCGTACCAAATAGAACACCTCCCTTTGAGAGTTCAAACCTTAGTGTTCCATAACTTCTCAAAGAGGTGTAACATTCCTTCGTCATTTGTTTTGGCACACTTCCTCATTGAACAAAATTTTGAACACACAGAGAGTAATATCTAACTGGAAATTTCATTAATTCATCAGAAATATTGTCTTCCAACTATACATTGGTTTTTAAACTAGAAGATGGAGATGTATGGTGGAATTTGGTCGATTTCATGCCCAAACTCTATACTTCCTTGACTTCCACACTCTCGATCTTATGAGGATGGATCGAAAGATAGTGGTTGATCTAATCGTACATCGACTCGTATTCACTTTCCTCTTTACTTTTTAAGGAGATCTCGAACTGAAGTTTCTTCTCATTCACTATCATTGCTTCTTTTCCAGACCTTTCCTCCCTAGAGCTCCCTTCCAAGTTGATGCTGATAGTTGGCTTACTTTATTCAACAATCTTCTTAGCTCTTCCTCATACTCATCCTTGGACTTGATCTCAAATATAAATACTAAAAGAACTTCCACCATTTCGTTGTGAAGAAGTGGTGGGAGATCATTGAATGGGAGCTGGTTGGTCCCGTTCTTGTGATATTTTTAAATCTTCATTCTTGCTTAGCATGACTTCTCTAGAAAAGACGGTCGTCTTAGGGGAGCATAGTAGGCGACGTCTTCGTGGATGCTTACTTCATGTATTTTGAATGGTTGTAATTCTTGCTTTATATAATGTTCTTATCCTTCCTTGAAGTAATTGAGACACTGGTGTATAGATGATGGAACCATGTTGTACTTGTGAAGCCAAGGTTGGCCCAATAGAGCATTGAACAAAGTCCCGGCATCAATGAAATAAGATTTTATGGTTGTCACTAGATCACCAAAACTCATTAACAACATTATCAATCCTCCTTTTTTATTGAATCCTTTTAACATCATCTTGTCAGTTGTAAGATTCTGAGTATCGTTATCCAAGTATACTAACATATGTAAACTCATTATGTAGAGCAATGCTTCTGGATACACCAAAACTCTAGAAAGCACAAACCTATTGACATTGACTGAAATGTAGAGAGGACGGTTGTTGTCGGTTGTACCAAGCACCAAGTCTTTATTGATGAAGGTTACGCCGGACTATTCTTTTACTGAACAAACTTTATCCAAGGATGTGCTAGCAAATTGAGTAAAGCAAATTTCTAGATCAAGCAAAGCCTTCATAAATGCTTCTCTCATTTCCTTTGGTGGGATTAGATCGTCGTAAACACTAGTTTGACTAACTACTTCCTGAGATGATTTAGCACATTATAATCCACATTGTTTGAGCCTCTAATTTCTTACTGGGTATGTACTTCTTCCATTGAGGGAATTGGCTTCTCTTGAGTGACTACTTGTTTTCCCTTTTACTGATTGAGTCATTCTCGAGGGTAATACCCTTTCGCTCCATAAGTTTACTTCTATTATTTCTTCCACCTTTTGAATTAAACTTAGATGTGTCTCCTGATGTCACGGCTAATTTTTCTGAAGTTAATTTAGAATTGGAAAGAACCAATTTGATTGCAACTGGCTCTCATTCACACTTGAGAATTGGTTCCTCACTTTCTGAACTATCATAACATGTGGTGTTGAAGTCTTCTCCACCTTTAATGACACGGTCGTTGTAATTTTATATGATTTGAGGTTCATTTTGGGAATCAAATTTGGGGTTAAATTAGTTGTTGTCAATTACGTATTCACTAGAGATAGTCAAATTGTAGACGAATTCATACCTCTTCAAATTATGAAACCCCGCAAGAACATAAAGATAATCATACAGAGTCAGTGATTAGAGGGCGCCCTCCCCCAAATCTGAAATAACCAATCTAATAAGGGCAGCCCCTATTCCACCCTTCACACTATCAGTCTTTGCTTTGTCCATGCACTCCTTCTTTGTCTTCTATCGTGGAAGCTTCTCTGGTGTAATCGCTAGCACTGCTCGATAATTTACATAATCTGAGCAGAAGCTTCCATTGAAGCATTATGAATTTGATCCAGTATCTTCTTCTTGGTTTTAGTCAAATCTATTTTCCATCGAGTGATTGGCTCAACTAAAATCATCTTGATCAAACCTCTTTCAAGTTCGTTCAAATATTCTTTCAAAATTGTCATATTTCCACTCCTGAAATTCCTCTTGAGCCAATCCTTGAAGTTGAAGCAGACTTTTATGGTATGCCTGAGCAATCTTCAGAATGGACAATAGTTGGGGTGATCCTTCTTGTCAACCTCTTCGGATTTCTTCAGTTCAGGCAATCTAAACTCTAGCTTCTTGATCAAGTTCGATAACATTTTTGCTACTCCATCATTAAAGGACTGCACCCTGTTCAACCGATTTGCCATCGACAAACCATTCCTTTCCTCTTTTCTGTATGGTACCTGCTGAAATGGTTGTTGGCAATGTTGATTGAACTCTTGAGTCAACTCAGACTGAATTAGCATCAGTTGTTTTCCTTTGTCGACTCCTACCATTGTCCCGAACCTCTTTTTAAATGTCTTCACTAACCTTGTCTTTTCTGGAAATTTTGTGCATTTAACTTCTTCTTCTAGGCTACTGGCCTTATTAAGTAACTTTTCAAATGACTTAATTGCAATTCCCTTAAGCATGAAAGCTATTAGACAGTGTATGCTCTTGAGTAGGATCTTAATTGTGTGTTGTTCTTGTAACTGTAGCTTGCACTTTATGCTTAAATTCCTCCAACATAGAATGTACACCACCAAAGTGTCTGTGAACTTCTAATGTTCTACAATAAGATCTCCTAGGGTGACACGGTGTTGAGCCTCAACAAACCTCTTCACAAACATATTTTCTAACTTGACAAATTTCTTGATTGATCCATTGGGGAACTATGCATACCAATCAAATGCAATTATTGAGAGGCTGCTCACAAAATGATGAAATAATAATGCCTCATTACCCCTCGTGTTGCAGCAGCTTGCTCAGAAGTGTGCGACGTGCTGTTGAGGGTTTTCGGTCCCATCAAAGGTCTTAAAGGTTAGCAATACAAAGCCTTTAAGATATGGTACATCATCGAATTCCTCCGGGAAAGGCCTACCCATTGAAACCAATGCACCTCCTTTTGATTGGGTTAAGGCTTCCCTTACTTGCTATTCCACCATTTGTTTAATGTCCGTTTTTGGTACCATGTTCTGGGTTGAATCACTCTTCAGTGGCTCATCTCCATTTGGAAAAAGCAGTTTTTTTCCTTTTTTCTATGATGTGCACAATCTCTGACTGGTTTAACTCTAGAGATGCCATCTACTATGACTGTGAATGCCCTTGAATAGTGAAGATTCTGGTCATCATTTCTTCAACTTTCTTTTTGAGGCGGCTGATTTGCTCATCCCATTATTGGATGCCACTTTTTCACTCATCTGCGGCATTCTCCCTAATTGGCAGTAGAGCATCGCAATAAGATGATGTGGATCTAGTCTCAACAACATTGATCTTAATAAGCTCCCATCCATGTAATCTGACAAGTTATAATTTCTCATTTCTTTGCTAGCTCTGCAGTCTCAGTTCTGAGGTTTCTCAACTTAACATCGACTGCCTTCTATTTAACTATCTTGAGATTGGTCAGCACTTCATGAAAATTCTTCCCTTCTGTGATGGGCTTTAAAGTCGCTGTGTTGGTGATGTTCAAATTATCATACTCATGATTCATTTCAAGAGTGTTCCCATGACTTTTCTATAAGCACTGGTCCGGCGACCCTAGGTACCCACACTTTTGATGCACAAAAAATATATGTGTTTTTAGACCTATGTTTTATACTCATTTTTTGTGATACTTTAAAGAAATGTATTTTTCATGTTTTACTGCAGATTGATGATTTTTACCACTTGAAACAAAAAGGACTCAGAAAGGATAGAATTTGAAGTCAAAATGGAGTTTTGGAGAGAAATACTCAGCGCCGACGGCACCAGCAAGGATGCTGATGGCTCTAGCATGAAGGAAAGAGTATAGAACAGTGGGGGTGCCAATAACTCCAGACTGGGCGCTGATAGCATCATTTGCCAGAGAGCACTAAATTAATTTCGGGCCACTAGTGCCGATGGTGCTGAAGACGGTGCAGGGTGAAATTCTAGAAGATTCGACAAATTTTGATGCTTTTTGAAGAGTTTGATACACCTCTTAGAAAATGACATTATGTTCTTTTTAAAGCGAAAGCTGATCATAAAAAGAAGTCGGCTAGTGTGTCATTGAGCTTTCTTTAGTGTTTCAGTGTGTGTATTATGTAATGTGGTGAGTCTAAGTGTGATTTCTCCTTAGAGTTGTTGGAGAGGGAGAGAAGTGAGAGATTTCTTCTTCCCTACTAGTTCAAACAGAGAATTAAGAGTCTTGTAAAGAAAGAAAGTCCAAAAGGAGCTACAAGGGATTTGCTTTGAGGAAGAGTTAAAGATAAGTGGTGTTTGTTTATTATTGTTGTATAAACTTTCTTTTTTTATGAAATTCATATTTTGTCATATCTATCTCATGAGGTCTGAGTAGTTTACTTTGTCTTTCTCCCTACTCTGAGATATGGTGAAATGAAGAGATAATTTGGATGTGCTAATTTTAAAATATAAAATAAATTGTGATGACTTTTTCACTCTGTTCTTAATTTACTTTTTGATTTGGCCTATTAAAATGTTAACGTCTGTTGTGAAACATACTATACGGGAAATGGAGTGTGATTTTCACAAACAAGTGAGAATCACATTCGATTCCATGAAGGAGTGTTTCGTTCATGAAATTGAGTGCAAATAAATAGGGAAATATATATTACTGGCAAAGAATTGGAGATTCTAGAGTGACAGACTAAAATCTCCAATTTGGTCTTAGTGTTTAAGAACTAAAGCGAGAGTTAGCCTTTAGGGGAAGGGAAACGGGAGCTCTAGAGTGAGAGCTAGCATCCTCTAAGCCTAACCACGGATTTAGAGACTAAACCTAAGTTTAGCCAACAATTCTCTATAACACTAGACTGAGGGTAGAGAATTAAAATTTCTCCTCTTTGGCACACGACATAGTAAAACTGTTTATCTCTTTCATCTAACCAAACACTCATTGTAGTTGGAAAGATGCTTTCTCATATTTGATAACTTTGTCACAAAAATATAGTTTGGTAGTTATTGCTTAGCTTTGCTTTACAGTTTCGTTAGTAGTTGCTAATTTAGTTCTGATAACACCCTAACATTTGAAATTAGTGTAGTAGATTTTCTTTATTGTTGTGAATTTCCTCATTTAAAATTCCATTACGAATTTACACTTTCCTCGTGGGATCGATATTTGGGGCAAAAACAGAAAGTCTTGTATTACTTGATAATGATATGTATATTTGCATAGAATCCCAACATAAATTGCTTCAAATTTCTTATTCATAAGTAACGAATCAAGTTTTTGCCGTTGTTGCTAAGCGGAGTCAACTTTATTAGTTTTACACATCTATAATTTTGGGATCAAGTTTTTGGCATCGTTGCCGGGGAATGTAACGATAAATTAAATAGATTTGGCAAATTAGGAAATTTAGCGATAAAGTAAATAAAATAAAAATAAAAAAAAATTAAAAAAAAATTATAAAAAAGTAATAAAATATTTTTTTGAAATTTAAGAGTACTTTTAAGAACTTTTTTTTCTCATTATATTTGTTTATGTGTACTATTGAATCTGAAGGTTTAGTACCTTACGATGCAGAATTAGAACGTACTGTTAGAAACTTTAGAAAAAAACAAAAAGAAATTAGAAATTTGAACGAAATGATGAATAACTTAGATAATTTAATAAATGAAAATCAACAAAGACCTTTAAAAGATTATACTAATCCTACAACACATGAACTTCACTTGACTATTCAAAAATCTGATGTTGCTGCTAATTCATTTGAGCTTAAATCTGTTACTATTCAAATAATACAAAATCATTAGTTTTGAGGAACACCTACTGAAGATCCTAACTTACAATTCGCTAGTTTTCTTGAAATATGTGCTATATTTAAATATGATGGAGTTTCTAATGATTCTTAGACTTTTTTCTTTTTCATTAAGGGACAAAGCTAAAGCTTGGTTAAATTCATTAGCATCTGGTTCTATCAGAAACTTGGGGAGAACTATCACAAAAAATTTAGCTAAATATTTTCCACCCTCCAAAACTGCTAAGCTTAGAAACAGTATTACTTCTTTTTGTCAGTTCAAAGGGGAATCGATATATGAATCTTGGGAAAGATGTAAGGATCTCCTTAAGAGACGTCCACACCATGCTTTACCGGATTGGTTAATAATTCAAACATTTTACAATGGATTAGTAGGATCATATAGATCTATTATAGATGTTGTTGCAGGTGGATCATTAATGTCAAAACCTTTTGATGAAGCATATTCTTTAATAGAGGAGATGACTACTAATAATTTTTAATGGCCCTCTGAATATATAAATCCAAAGAGAGTAGCTAGTATTCATGATTCTGATGCAATGTCTATTTTGGCATCTCAAATTGTCACTTTATCAAAGAAGATTGATCACATTAGAGTGAACTATTCACAAATACCACCAATGTTAGAGGAAAATTCACTAGGACAAATAATTGATACTCAATCATCTTATGAAACTATGAATTTTATAAATAATAGAAATAATAATACCTATTATAATTATTATAATCCTAAATGGAAAAATCACTCTAATCTTAGTTGGAATAATTATAATAACTCGGTGAACCCCTCAGGAAATTCAAATAACCAAGTGAATCCTAACTATGGACCTTATTGTCCTCTTAAAGTTAACAATAACTCACAAGTTATGGAGAAGAATTTGACTAAGGAAGAAGTGATGTTGATCATGGGAAATCAAATATAACATTAAGGAGCTACAATTAGGAATATTGAAAACCAATTAGGACATATTGCTGCTGCACTTAGTAACACACCTTCAGAAATTCTTCCTAGCATTGTTGAAGTTAATCCAAAAGATCATAATAAAGAGCAAATTAAAGCTATTCAATTATGAAGCAGAAAAGAAGTGGAGACAAGAATATAAAGAGAAACTGAAGTTGAGAAGGATAAGGTGAAAATTTAAAGTGACAATGATGAAAATAAACAAATCAAAATTTCCTTAGAAAAACCACCACCTCCATTTCCTTAACGATTGAAGCATAAGAATAATGATAAAAAATTTATAAAATTTTTGAAAATCCTTAAAAATTTAATGATAAATATTCCTTTTATGAAGGCTTTGGAACAAATGTCAAGTTATGTGATATCTATTAAACAAGAAGAGGAAGTTTGTAGATCATGAGACTGTTGTAGTCAGCAAAGAGTGTTGCACAATTATTCAGAAAAAACTTCCTAAAAAGTTAAAAGATCTTGATAACTTTACTATACTTTGTGCTATTAGTGAGAAATTTTTTGGAAAAGCCTTATGAGATTTAGGAGCTTGTATTAATCTTATGCCTCGATTAATTTTTAAATGTTTAAATTTAGGAGAGATTTTCCCTACTATTATAACTCTTCAGTTAGCTGATCGATCAATAACTTATCCTAAAGGAGTTATAGAAGATGTATTAGTGAAAGTGGATAAATTTATTTTTCCTATAGACTTTATTGTATTAGATTTGGAGGAAGATAAAGAGATTCCTATTATTTTGGGGAGACCATTCCTTGCAACAGGGAGAACTATGATAGATGTGCAAAAAGGAGAAATAATAATGAGAGTCAATGATCAAGAAGTAACATTTAATATAGAAAAAGCTATGAAATATCCTACGATAAAAAAATATAATGAATGTTTTAGAATAGAAGTTACTGATTATCGAAGCAATGAGCGATTTAAGAGAATGTTTGAAGAAAAGTTAAGGCAAGAAGAGAATTATGAGAATGAGAATGAAATGAAAAATAAGAATTTAGATTATGTTCAAGACATATTTGAAACTTTGGACCTTTTGGAAATTGATAATAAAAATATTATTCCTATTAAATGACCTGAACTTAAATTGAAAGTGTTACCTGCCCATTTAAAATATCTGCTTTTAGGAGATTCATCTACATTTCCTAATATTATATCTTCTGATTTAACTGAAATTCAAGAGTAAAAATGAGTAGAAATGTTAAGAAGATATAAGAAGACCTTTGGATGGACTTTAGCAGATATTAAAGTAATCAGTCCTTCAATTTTTATCCATAAATATCTATTGGATGAACAATATGAACCTAAAGCTGATCCTCAGAGGAGATTAAACCCAATAGTGAAAGAAGTTGTTAAAAAGGAAATCTTAAATTGGTTAGATGCTGGAATTATATATCCTATTTCAGATAGTGCGTAGGTAAGTCCAATCTACTGTGTTCCAAAGAAATGAGGAGTGATAGTTGATGTAAATGAGAAAAATGAATTAATTCTAATAAGACAAGTTACTGGCTGACGAATTTGTACACACTATAGAAAATTAAATGTAGCCACAAGGAAAGATCATTTTACTTTATCATTTCTAGACCAAATATTGGATAAGGCAAAAATACTACCGCTTTCTAGATGGATATACCAGGTATCATCAAATTCTGATCACTCTTGAGGATCAAGAAAAAATAAGATTCACAAGCCCTTATGAAATATTTGCTTTTCATAGAATGCCTTTTGGGCTATGTAACGCACCTGCGACATTTCAAAGATGTATGATGTCAATTTTTTATAATTTAATTGAATGTGGAATAGAATTATTTATGGATGATTTTTCTGTATTTGAAACTTCATTTGAATTATGCTTAAATAATTTAGAAAAATTTCTGGAGCTACGTGAAAAAATAAACTTGTTACTAAATTGGGAAAAAAATTTCAATTTATGGTTGTAGGAGGAATTGTACTTGGGCATAAAATTTCTTAAAATAACATGGAAGTAGATCCAGCAAAAATTCAAGTTATTGCTAAATTACCGCCTCCTATTACTGTTCGAGGGGTAAGAAGTTTTCTAGGACATGCTGGCTTCTACAGACATTATATAAAAAATTTTTAAAAATTTATTGAGCCATTATGTCAAATTTTAGAAAAAGATACAAAATTTAATTTTAATGAGGAATACATAAAAGCATTTGAATTACTTAAAGAAAAATTAATCACTGCTCCTATAATAGTTCCACCTGAACCATTTAAAATAATGTGTGATGCTAGTGATCATGCTATTGGAGCTATTTTAGGGAAAAAGTATAACAAAGCTTTTAAAGTAATATATTGTGCTAGTAAAACTCTAAATGATGCTCAAATTAATTACACCACTACTGAAACAGAGTTATTAGCTATTGTCTATACCTTTGATAAGCTTAGTCCTTACTTAATTGGAGTTAAATATATAGTGCACACAAACCATTCTACTATCAAATATTTCATGCAAAAAAAAAGGATGCTAAACTGGATTAATTAGATGGATACTTCTGCTGCAATAGTTTGATTTTGTGGTAGTAGATAGAAAGGGAACTGATAATCAAATAGCTAATCATTTGTCTAAACTAAAACAAGAAATATTAACTGATTTTACAAATAAAATTTAAGAAACTTTCCCTGATGAACAATTGTATAGTATTGATATAAAGAATATACTATGGTATGCTGATATAGTAAATCATATTATTAGTGATATTCTACCACAAGATGTAAACAATCAACAATTAAAGAAATATATTCATGATGCAAGATTTTATCTTTTGGATGACCCATATTTATTTATACACTGTAAAGATTTGATCATTAGAAGATGTGTGCCTTACGAAGAAACTGAACAAATAATTGAACGGTGTCATGATTCTGAATTTGGAGGACATTTTGTAACAAGTAGAACTTCACATAAAATTTTGCAAGCTGGATTTTATTGGCCTGCTATTTTTAGAAATATTAATGAATATATTAAAACATGTGATCGATATAAGCGAGTAAGAAATATTTTGAGAAGAAATGAAATTTTTTTGAATTACACATTGGAAGTTGAAATTTTTGATGCGTGGGTATTAGAATTTATGAGACCATTTATGCCTTCATTTGGAAATTTATATATATTGCTTGTTGTTGATTTTATGTCCAAATGGATTGAAGCTATTGCTGTACCTAAATGGGATGGTCGAAGTGTTTTAAATTTTTAAATAAAATTTTTTTTACAAGATATGGAATGCCGAGACTGATTATAACAGATGGAGGATCCCATTTTATGAATAAGAGGATTAAGAAAATGATTAGAAAATATAATATTATACATATATTCTCTACTGCTTATCATCCCCAAACTAGCTGTCTAGCAGAGGTATCAAATGTGAAATAAAGTGAATTTTAAAAAAATTTGTAAATCCTGATATATTGGATTGGTCTACTAGATTAGATACTGCATTATGACATACAGAACTACCTATAAGACTCCTATTGGAATGTCCTAATATAGACTTAGTTTTGGTAAAACATGCCACTTACTAGTAGAGTTGAAACATAAAACATTTTAGGCTATTAAGGAATTCAATTTTAATCTAAAGGATGATGGTGAGAAAAGATTATTGCAACTCAATGAACTTGAAGAGATTAGAAATGAAGCATATGATAATACAAAAAAGTATAAAGAAAAAATAAAAATATGGCATTATCGGAGGGTTATAAAAAAGAAATTCAAACCTATACAAGAAGTTCTATCATATAATACTAGATTGAGATTATTTCCAGGAAAACTGAAATTTAGATGGTTATGACCATTTAATGTGATCAAAGTCTATCATTATGAAACTATTGTTATTAAAAATCCTAAAACTGGAAAGAAATTTAAAGCTAATGGGTATCAATCGAAAGATTATTATGAGGGCACATGCCACAATTTAAAGAAATCTTGATGTTTAGTCATCAAAAAGCACTAGAATAAATTGTTAACATAAGAGAGAAAGAAGCAGGATTAGATACCTCTGCCTCCAGCTCCATTGTACCCTGCTACTATCCTGAATAAACATTGGTAAACTTTGGTGTGTCGGGCTGAAGCCGTTAAACCAAGTACATCTTGAGAGGCAATCCATATATATATATATATATATATATATATATATATATATATATATATATATATATATATATATA
>NEWO01000113.1:597631-609713 GCA_003013225.1 Phalaenopsis aphrodite
TTAGTATTTTGTTTAATAATTGTTCTAATTTATTAGTAGATAAACATATCTTAGAATCCTACACAATCTTATGTATCATTAATCAAGACAAATATTGGTATTGGAGGAAAATTTGGGAATGAATTACACTAAAGATGAAACAGACACAATTTTTGGCTTTGGCGCTGACGACGCCCTTTTACAGAGCCATGGCACCGACGACGTCAGCTAGGGCGCCGACAGTGCCTAGTGCAGTTTCGGCAGTTCATGGAGTTTTTGGCCGACTTTGGGGGATTTCACTTCAGAATAACTGCCTAAAGATCTTTTTAAAGGCATGAAAACCATTTTAAATGTCCAGATACTTGCAAATTTCAAAATCAATGACTTCCAATTCTAGAAACACTTCAAGATATAGGATTTTCAAAAGAAGAAAGTTCATCAATTTTGATGCGCAGAAATTATATGACAAAGTTATCATGAAGAAGAGAATTATCAAGAAAAAAGTTTTTGTCAATCATGGATTGAGTAATCCAAGTTTGTAAATTGAGAAATCATAGTACTGAGATGTTAGGAAGTTCTATGCTACACTACTGTTGCGGTAGATGTTCCGGTGGGAAAAGAATTCTACATTAATCTTCATGGAATTAACCAAGGAGTTGTCTTTGTTTGAGGTAAGGGAGTACCATTTACTCCATCGTGAATTAATGATATGTTTATGATAGAAAGTGAACCAATCTCTCATTATGCAAACTTTATTCCAACAAAGTATTTGATGTATGATTTATACTGATTTTTTACAGATGAAAGTGATAATTGGGAAGTCAAAGATGAGGGGTACGTTAGTTTCTTTGCTTCACTGCTAAATTCGATATCTAAACAATGACATTTCTTCATCTCTACGAAACTACTCACTACAATGAAAATTAGTAAATTTACAAAGGAAAGTACAATTTTAAACTATTGCATTCAAATGGGAAAGCCCATTGATGTGGGACCAATTATTTTTAAATCTATTATGGGTATTATAATGAATGGGCCTATAAATGGACTGGAGCATCCTTCTGCGATCTTCTTACTTTGCTGCAATCTCAAGTACCATATGAAATTTTTATTACCCTAGGAGCCCATGGATCCTATTGATGCAAACTATATTAGGAATGGAAATGAAGCGTTGGACATTATCTTGGATCAATCATCACATGCTTCAACACCTTCAATACCCTATACAGGTGGAAGTTCACAAGTTTTCGAAAAGAAAATAAAGAAGATAGAAAGAGAACTTCAGAATATCATAAATGCAATAGAAAATCTTACTTACTATTTTGATCACTTAGATTTGAGGATGAAGGAACACTTTGATCATACAAGACAGATTAAAGCATACAAATTTGACTGATCAATTCCTGTACCAACCATTCTACAATTTATACGTACATTACCTGACTATGGGAGATATTAGAGGAGGAGACTAAACTAAAGATGAAGAGGAGTAATTGAAGAAGTTAGACTTTCCATTGTTTAAAATTAATTATGTTTTTAATGTAATTGTGTTGGATTTGCTTTTCTTTGAAACTCCTATCACTTTAATTTTATGTATAGTTTAGTTTTCAGAGTTCTAGTGTTGTGGCTTGATTTCAACATTGAATTATAGTGTGATTTGCTTTATGTATGAGTTAGTGTGATTAAAAATCTGTGTTTGTAAAAATTTGGAATTTCATATATATAAGTTGGTTTTGTGTTGTTTGTAAAAACACTTGTTTGTGGACTATTTAAGGATGAATAAAATTTTTTAAAGAGACTAATTAGACGTTGAAGTGAATTGGAAATAACTAATGTGCAAAAATAATGAAAATTGAATATTTTTGGCCAGGAATGCACATAATGAAACTTTGGAGGCCAAGAATGCACATAATGATAATTTCACAAAACAAAAGTTTGAATATGATGCTGCATATGATGATGCTATGGTTAGATACAAGAGGGGTGACCATTCAGTACAATTTCCTCGTCACCCTATCTTTGCCCCTTATCAACAGCAGAACTTTGATATAGAACAAGAAGAAGAAGAGGAAGAAGAAGAAGAAGAAGAAGAAGAAGAAGAAGAAGAAGAAGAAGAAGAAGAGTGAAGATGTCTTCTTAATAATAGTTCTAATCTTTTATTTAGTTTATAATTTGTTGCACTTTGTTGTTATTATTGTTTAGTTTGTTGAGTGTGATACTTTGACTTGTATTGAATGTTGTGTTGTGAACTATAGTCTGTAGAGCTGTTTTTGGATTGAAATTTATTTTAGTATTGTTGTTTGATTTTAGTTTTTTGTTGTATTTATTTTTAGTTAACTCTTTCTCAGCAAATATTTTTTATATATATTATGTGCTATTTAATGTTTTAAGTCTTATAGCTTTTCATATTAGCACCTGCAATATTTCAGAGTTGAGTTTCAAAATTAGAACCTTCAACAGTTAAGTAGTTCTTTATGTATTAATTGCTTTCTTTCACCCTGTATTTTCAGATTTTCATGCTTAATCTTCTAAAAAAATTAACTTTGGAGGAAGGGTGGGGAAGAAAAATTTCTTTTTAAAGAAATAAACTTAATTTTATTTGTCCTCAATTAGCTATATTTTAAAAATTTTAATTTAACATGACCTCTGGTAGCAGAGCCCAACTTTAGATAACTATATTTGTGTTTCTAAATATATAGTAAGCTTAAGTAGAAATTTTCAATGATAAAGGTTAATTCTAGAGATTAAGATATTTGATATGAGAGAATAAGACTATGTTTTTTTCATTTTAAGTAAAGGAATTTGTATTTTTGAAGTATTGAGAATCTTAGATTTTCAAGTAAAAAGAAAAGATTGAAACTTTATAAAAATCTTCAAAGCTAAGATGAATTTATAAAGTGAAAAAATGTGATTTAACTTTAAGAAAAGGATAGTGAAGTTCAAAATTATTAAAGGCTATCCTAATATAGTAATCCTTACATGAAAAAAAAAGCAAAAAGCAAAAAAAAATAGAGAGAAAGAAAATAAAAGAAAAATATGTGAGGAGAAGCTTGAGAAAAAATTGGCTTCACTTGAATCAACTTAAGGAAGAAGGCTTAGCTACATTCTCTAAACTTTTATTTAAGTATTAACATATTTATTAGTAAAGTTTTCATTAAGTTCTTTTTTATATGGATATTTTAAGTGGCTTTAATATGACATTTTGTAATTTTCCTTGAAAAGAATAGAGAATCAGAAATCTTAGACTTGACTGCTAGATGTTCTTATACCTTTAGTACTAACTTGAGTTATTTTAAATTTTTCTGAAGTTATGTTATGATATTTAGTAGACCAAAATATGGAAATCTATAAGCTAAACTTATTACTATAAGACATATTTTTATGTAGTAAATGAGTTACTTGAGGACAAGTAACATTTAAGTATGAGCAATTTTGATGCACAAAAAATATATGCATTTTTTACCTATATTTTATACTCATTTTTTGTGATATTGAACTTTAAAGGAAGGTATTTTTCATGTTTTATTATAGGTTGATGATTTTTAGCACTTGAAGCAAACAAAAAAGCAAAAAGGATGGAATTTAAACTTAAAATTGCATTTTATAGAGAAATACTCCACGCCGACGGTGCCAGCATGGATGTCGATGGTGCCAGCATGAAGAAAGGAGTCTAGAATAGTAGGGGCACCAACAACTCCATTTGACACAGTGCACCAAATTCATTTTGGGCCACGAGTGCTGACGACGCTGAAGTCGTGCAAGGTAAAATTCTAGAAGATTCGACAAATTTGGACGCTTTTTGAAGAGTAATTTGATACACCTCTTGGAAAATCAACATTCTGCTCTATTTAGAGTGGAAATTGCTCAGAAAAAGGAGTCGGCTAGTGTGTCATTGAGTTTTATTTAGTGTTCCAGTGTGTGTATTGTGTAGTGTGGTGAGTCTAAGTGTGATTTCCCCTAAAAGTTGTTGGAGAGGGAGAGAAGTGAGAGATTTCTTCTTCCCTACATCTTTGAAGAGAGAATTAAGAGCCTTGTAAAGAGAGAAAGAGTCCAAGAGGGGCTTTAAGGGATTTGCTTTGAGGAAGAGTGAAAGATAAGTGGTGTTTGTTTATTATTGTTGTATAAACTTTCTTTTATTTATGAAATTTGTATTTTTTTATATCTTTCTCATGAAGTCTGAGTAGTTTTCTTTGTCTTTCTCCCTACTCTGAGATATGGTGAAATGAATAAATAATTTGGAAGTGCTAATTTTAAAATATAAAATAAATTATGATGAGTTTTTCTCTCAGTTCTTAATTTACTTTTTGATTTGACCAATTGAAATGTTAACATCTGTTGTGAAACATACTATCCAGGAAATGGAGTATGAGTTTCATAACAAAGTGAGAATCACATTCGATTCCATGAAGGAGTGTTTTGTTCATGGACTTGAGTGCAAATAAATATGGAAATAGTTCTTCGTTCTTTGTAGCTCGGAACTAATGCATGTTTCTGGGGATCTTGATCTATCGTAAAAGAGGGCAATTCAAGAAACAGATTGAATTTTGAAATAAATTTCATTAATTTGCTTCAAATAAGAGTTACAGATTGAACATTGGGTGAAGCATCAAAAGGTACAATATGTTGAACGCATCAAAAGTACATTCAAAAATATCTCATGCTGGGTGCATATCATAAGCTGAGCATATTTGATACACATATCATCATATCTGCTGTATCAAACTGCAGTAAAAAAGGTATCCCCTGACTTTCCATCTTCGGTGGGGTGAGCTCCTAATGAGCTGACCTACTAAGCCACGCTCCAGGATAAGAGTTCCCTTTGCATGTACTTAGAGGTGCCACCCTCTCATAGCTCGTAAGGTTGTAGTTCTTCTTACTCTTGATCTGGACGGAATCCATACAACATTTTGTTGCTATCCATCCTTTTGAAAGTTACAGACACCCTGCGATGTTGTACCTCTGAAATGCAGTGTTTGGCAAGATCTGCTCCACTCCCCTTAAGAAGCAGTACTGAACCCACTGGTAACGGAATTTCTACGGATCCTCTGAACTCACCGGGGCCAATGACATCTATTTCTTGCCCATACAAATTATTGCTTTTACTCATGAAGGAGACCGTGCAAAAAGGTCTCAAAAAATCATGATGGTCTATATGTGGGGGAATGCAATTGCTTTCATCGTAGATATTGATGATGCAACTGTTAAGAATGCAATCGACTGGAGGTATGCTCCATTGAACCATCCTCTTGATCATCCACTTTATCATAGGAGGTAACAGATCCACCTCATCATGTCTTAAACTCCCCGGGAGATTTCCTTGTATGTCCTTGGTAAAGTTATAACAGCAACCGCATTTTATGATGATTCTGCCTTTTCTACGCATTCATTTTTGTAGTTCAGAATAGGTCCTTTCCATTAGAAGGCCAGCTAGACCCTATCTCTTAGGTTGAATATGCAGTCATTTTCAGAGAAGACTCTGGTGTACAACTCCAACCTTCTAGTATATTGACAAATCTTCCTTTAACTTCTTCATAAAATTCAAAATTCCCTTTTCTTTACTTTACTCATCTTGTCAAATTATGCCATGCTGATCATTGGTGGCTGTTGAGGACGCTCCCTCATTTCAATATCAGCAGAAATCCATGTTGGTGATGTCTCTGTATTCAGTGTAATATATGACTCCCCCATTGAGCGATCAGTGATCTGAAATCCGTCATCGGTGGATGTGTACTCCTCCAGAGTACTGTAACGCTCTAGGTGGAGGATGTTGCAGTCCGGACATTCCACAAATGCCCCTATATCTGGTGTCCATCTGAAAATTTTGGCGTTGCATGTCGGGCAACCCGCACTTGAAACCTCTGGTATCATCGGCTCTATAGTAAACTCAGACTCATCCTCTATGGTAGACAAGCTGGAGGAAGTCTCTCTCATGAATGGATCATAGATTTTCCTCTCAAGAATCGAGGTAAACAAGTTTTCTGCTTCCTTCTTACATCTTCTTTCTTCATGCAAGAAAGCTATATGCTTTCGGTGATTGACATTTTTGTGTTGCGTCATTCGTAGTAATGCATCTGGCAGTCTCTCATCATTAGCAGTGACTAGACCTCCGGTCGGTGCGGCTATCATAGATGGCAGGCGACTAGTTCCTTACATCAGATCTTGTTGCCCTATCAATTTCTTCCCCTTCAGTGAGGAATCCACCTTGGTGTTGATATTTAATAGAAATGGTTGCCCTTCTTTTTCTCGACAACTGACCACGTCCATGTAGAAGTCTATGATGCCTCCCTGTGGTGCCCCTTCCTCGTTAAGTGCAAGATTCCAGCCATCCTTGAAAGCAAACATCAGCTTGTCTTGAGATTTTTTCTGCAGATGACAGGAAAAACATCAGTGCGCTGAAATTTATCAAGAACAAGAACAAAATAAAGTGTTTATTAGACAAAATTTTAGTTTGTATCAGTGAGAAGATCATTTATTTATATATTCTTTTTGTTTAATTTAGTAAGATATCAAACTTAAAAGTATAAAAAAGAAAAGTGAAGTATGTAACTTTAAAAGCTTTCATTTTACTTATGTTAATTTTATTACAAAATTTTTGGACCCGTTCACAGACGTTTGGCTAAATAAATAACCCCAACTCAATCAAAATTTCAATTCAAGCAATGTCAAGTTACATAGTATGTATTTAAGTATCGTTTGTTGATTGGCAACATGGGTCTCTCGCCTCGAAAATCCACTAGCTAGTTGGCTCCTCCTGCATAGACCTTTTCTACAACAAATGGTCCTTCCCAAGTTGGCTCAAATTTTCCACCTACTTTGTGGCGTGCAAGAATAGGCCTTTTTAAAACAAGTACAAGATCACCAACTTTGAATGTCTTTGGGCAGACCAATTTGTAATGAGCTTGTACCATCATTGCTTGCTAAAGTTTTAAATGTTGTTGTGCTTCTAGTCATTTTCCTTTAAGACTTTCCAATTCTTCAAGTCTGAGTTTTGCACTTTCTTCTTTTGTAAGTTGATTGGCGATAGTGACTCTGAGAGATGGCGTCTGAACTTCTAGCGGTAGTACTACCTCTGACCCATATACGAGCATGTAAGGTGTACACTGAGTAGGAGTCCTGAATGTTGTCTGGTAGGCCCACAAGGCTTTTAACAATTTGTTATGCCAATCTCTTTTGTTTTTTACTAGTATTTTATTCAAAATTTGTACCAGTGTCTTGTTGAAGGCCTCCGCCAGGCCATTTGTCCTGGGATAGTATATTGTAGAGTATTCAGTCTATCTTATGTTGATTGATGAAATTGTTGATTTTTGTGCTCTTGAAGGCTATCCTATTGTCAAAAAATTTCTCTACGCAGAACTCCAAAATGGTAGACGACTTGGCTTTTGAAAAATTGAAGGACTTGTTGTGCTGTAACCTCTCATAATAGCACTGCCTCTGCCTATTTGGAAAAGTAATCTATATAGACAAGTATAAATCTGTGTCCTTTAGAGGATGGAGGGTCTATCAGACCTATTATGTCTGTGCCCCAACACTCGAACAACCACAAAGCAACGATTGGGTGTAGCACATTCGGAGGTTGGTGTAAAACCACCCCATGCACTTGACACTGGTGACATCTTCTTGCGATATCCATGCAATCAGACATCATTGTCGGCCAATATTATCCGATTCTCTTGATCTTTATTTTCATCTTTGGCCTTGACTAATGAGCGCCACATAATCTAACATGTACTTCTTTGACAATATTCTGTGCTTCGACTCTGCTCAAACATCATAGCCACATCTAATCAAATGATCTTCTATAGAGGACATTGCCTACTAGAGCATATGATGTGGCCCTTTATGTGATGTGATGTGCTGCTGACTTGTCCTCTACGAGCTTTCCCGTCTGTAAATATTCTATTAATGGCTTACCTAATCTTTATTGATATCAGCAACTGGAATCATTGTTTCTTCTTCTTTTCTGAGCTTATATAGATTTTCAAAGTCAATTCGAGATAAAATTTATCTTCTTTGTATTGTGATATCAATGGAATCCTCCGGTAGACATATCAGTTCCTTGGCAAGTTTTGCTAAAGCATCGGCATGTACATTATCTCCCTGAAGAATCTGGTACAAAGTTATATTGGGGATCTGTTCGAGCAGCTTCATGGTGTACCGAAGGTATTATGCTAATCTCGATTTCAATATCTTGTATTGTCCGGCGACTTGTTGAATGAAGAGTTGTGAGTCACCATAGATGGCAATATGTGTTATATCTATCGAGATTGCCAATTCCAACCCATCAATTAGCGCTTCATATTTTTCTTCGTTGTTGGTGCATGGCTCTTTCCGGTGGTATGAGAACCTCAGCATACCCTTATCTGACGTGATGAATATCAAACAAATTCCTACTTTTCCTGGTATAATTGTGTCTGATCTTTTGTCTTTTTTGGCTGACAAAGCTCTATCAAAGTACATCTCCAAGCGTTGTGCACTAGAGAAATCCATCTGTAATACTTGCTCATCTAGTAACTCGTCATTAAGAGGGGACCCAGCTGGAAGTGGGTGTGCAGCGAGAAAATCTTCTAAAATATTTCCCTTTATATCACGTAGGGGAACAAAAGTCATATCATATTGCAACAAAATCATCGACCATCTTGCTAGACATTCAGAGAGTGTTGGTCGGGTCCTCAAATATTGCAACAGATTTACTTTTGAAATTAGAATTACCTTATGAGAAAGCATGTAAAGTTTGAACTTCTGGGTGACAAAAATCAAAGCTAGACAATGCTTCTTAATAGGTGGATACCTTATCTCCATCGATATTAGACATTGACTCAAGTAGTAGAGTGTGTTTTCTTTACCCTTGTCATTAACCTGAGCTAAGAGGGCTCCAAGAGAGTCATCTAAGGTCGCGGTATAAAGTATTAAACATTTTATTGGGATAGGGGTTGCCAAAACAAGAGGTTTCATTAAATATTGTTTAACTTCATCAAAAGTCTATTGGCATTTCTCTTCCTAAACAAATATGACATCCATTTTAACTAATGTCGAGAAGGGGTGACTCCTACATGAGAGATTAGAAATAAAGTGTCTTAGATTTACCAAATTTCCTTAGAAGGAACATAGTTGTTTCAAGGTTTTGGGTGGAGGCACTTCCAAGAAAGTTTTAATCTTATCCAGTTCGATCTCGATTCCTCAATAACGGACAAGAATTCATATAAATTTCCCGGAGTTAGCACCAAAGGTGCACTTTAAGGGGTTCATCTTGAGATTATATTATAGTAATCCTTAGAACACGATCCCCAAATTATACAAATGGTGTATTTTCTATTTACTCTTGATGAGAAAATCATCCACGTAGCATTCCACTTGGTTGTGAATGAGGTCATCAAAGATCTTGGTCATTGCTCGCTGATACGTTGCTCCGACTTTCTTCAACCCAAATTACTGTGTAGTAGAAAATCCCAATAGGTGTTTTGAAGGCCGTAAGTGCTGCATCTTCTGGAGCCATCTTGATTTGATTTTACCTTGGCGATCTATCCATAAAGGAGAAAATCTCATGTGTCGAAGTGATATCCACCATCATTTCTGGTATTGGTAATGAAAATTCGTCTTTTAGACATGCTTTGTTCAAAACCCTGAAGTCAACACATACACAAATTTGTTCATTTTTCTTCTTAACTGGCACAATGTTAACTAACCATGTGGGTTATTGCTCTTCCCTCACAAATTTAGCATCTATTAACTTCTTCACCTTGACAACGAATTGTTGCTCTATTTCAAGGCGCATTCTTATTAGAGCTTTTTTTACTGAGGTCATATCACAAGTTTATGAACCGTAACTTCTATTGACAGTCCTGACATTTCATCATAACTCCAAGCAAAGAAATCTTTGAATTCTATTAATAGTTTGATCAACTCTAAAGATTCTTTGTCATTGAGTAGAGAACTTATAAATGTAGGATGAGCCTGGTCTTCCGTCCTGAGGTTAATTTCCTTCAATTCATCAACAATTGACTTGATTTCTTCCTCAAATTCTGGTGAAGCGTCTTCTATCAGCTGATCGGTAAAGTCGTTCTCCACATCGAGGCAATCCTCTTCCGATTCACTAGTAACAATCATGCCAAATCATGAATTGGTCCAAATGTACTAAATCCGAGACCCTATTTTGAGTTGGGAGTTTGACTTTTAACATCTCATAATTTTTTAAAAACTTGTAATTTATCTTTTGGCATTTGTTTTAGTAAATGTCCCTATTGAACTAACATTTATACACAAGGAAAAAAGTAACCAAAAGGCAATTTCATTAATTCATTAGGATCCTCATCTAAATTTACATGATTTTCAAGCTTATTAGAAGTAAAAGCATGATAAAATTTGATCGGCTTAAAACCAGCACTACAGACTTCCTTAACCTCCAAACTCTCGACCTTTTGAGGGAGAATCAAAGTAAGGATCATGGTGTTCACATAGTGGTCTATCCAATCATACATTATCTCATATTTGCTTTTCTCCGTATCTTCTAAGGATATCTGGTACTGTGGTTTCTTCTATTTTGTCATCATTATTTCATCTTCAGCACTTTTTTCATCATCAATGTTGATGGTTAGCCTAGTTCGTTTGACAATTATATTGGTTCTTTCTCGTCCACGTCCCCGGCCTCGACCTCGGGTGTGCGAACTAAAAGAACTCCCACCAACTTGTCGCAAAAGAATGGTGGAGGCTTGCTGAAGCGGAGCTGAATGGCCTCCCCTTTGTGATTCTTCTGAATCTTCAATTTTATTTGACACAATTTCATGAGAAAAGACAATTTTCTTTGGAGGCGCATAGTAGTCGGCATCTTCATGAATGCCAACTTCATGAACTGAAAATGGCTGTAAATCTCCCTTGATGCAATGTTCTTGTCCTTCCTTGTAGTACTTAAGGCATTGGTGTAGAGATTACGGAACCATGTTGTGTTCATGAATCCATGGTCGACCCAGTAGAGCATTAAAAGAGGTCTCGGAATTTAGCTGTTGATACTAGTTCTCCAACTTTCATAAGTAATGTAATTGATTCATAGGCTCTCTCTCCCTTTTGGTTGAATCCTCTTAACATCATTTTATCAGCCGTAAGCTCCTGAGCTTCAATGTCCAAATAGGCCAATGTCCATAAACTCATCAAGTTTAATTATGCTCCAGGATATACTAAATTTCTGGACAACACAAATCTGCCGATGTTAACGGAGATATAGAGTAGATGATTATGGTCAATGGTACCAAGCAGCAAGTCTTCATCTATGAAGGTTATCCCAAGAGATTCTTTCAATGAGCAAACTTTATCCGAGGATGTGTTGGCCAACTGGGCTAAGAAAATCTTTGGGTCAAGCAAAGTTATAACCAGAGACTCTCTCATCTCCTTTGACAGGATTAGAGCATCATAGATGCTTAAATTGGTCGGCCACTTCATAAGATGAGCTAGCATATTGTAATCCACTTTGTATGATCCTCAAATTTCCTCTTATTTATGCTGTTCTTCCACTGGTGAAGGTGGAGGTAGCTCTTCTTGAGTTAATATTTGCTTTCCTTTATCCATTGGAGCTGACCTCAGGGGTAATACTCTCCCGCTCCTTAAGTTCACTTCTATAATTTCTTCTTCTTAAAATGTCATAGGAGAATCTTCTGGTGTTTCTTCCTTGTTAGAAAGATCTAAGTTGATGGCAAGTGGTGCACTGTGGCGCTCGAGGATTAGTTCCTCACTCATGGTGCTGTCGTAAGCGGTATTATTTGGTGTCTTCTTTGGTCTTGTAAACAAGTTCATTGGACTCAAGCACGATTTGAGGATCATTTTGGGAATCGAGATCGTTGTTAGATTGGTCATAATTTATATCACTAGAAACAGTTCAAATGTAATCAAAATCATAATCATTATATTCATAAGACCCCGGAAGGGAAAAAAGATAATCATACAAGGTCAAGGGTTCGAGAATTTTCTTCCCCGATTTCGAGACAACTAATCTATCAGAGGCAGCTAATCCCGTTACTGCTTATATGCAATAGTATAACAATGTCTTTGATGATATTTTTCACTTAGTTTTCCTTACTTTGCGACAGAACCAAAACTTGATCCTGGAGAAAATAAG
>NEWO01000113.1:610583-621306 GCA_003013225.1 Phalaenopsis aphrodite
AAACCACACTTTAGTTTAAAAGTAGAAATCATTGTCAAACCAACAAGAAGTCTCGATTAAAACCAAAAGTAATTTAAAAATGAAAGATAAGAACTTATCTCAAATCCTCCACCAAACTCTTGAAGTTCCATTGAATTTCTTCACTTTTACAACACTCTTACTCTCTAAATAAAACTAAAAATAAAAAGGATAAAGTAAATTTGTGGGTCCTGAAAACCTCTCCAAAACTATCTCTAACTCTTCTTAGAACTCCCCCTTTCTAAGACATTCAAGCACACTTCAAAAAGTCTCAACTTCCTTCTTTTATAAATCTTCAAGTGGTGCCTTGATAACTCTGCAAAATGTGTCCCAATTCGATATATTCTCCAAAAGATGGCTCCTTTCATAAGTCTTTTAACCATATTTTTGTTTCTAGTGGACATAACCACCCTCTTTAACCAATAGGTGCCTCAAATGTCCTTAAAAATTCGATAAAATGAAGTAAAATGTCACATAACTACCTCTGGCGCTTAAGCGCGGGGCCTCTGACGCTTAGGCCCAGCCTTCTCTGTTTCACCGGCGCTTAAGCTCCGGATCTAGCGCTTAGACACCAAAACTCTTTTGCACCATTTTCACATTTTTGCTCCAAATTTGATCTTTTTTCACTCCTTTTAGCATTTTTCATCTTTTTACTTGTACCTGAAAGAAAAACACACAAATATCTTCCATTAAAGCGCAATATCTCAAAAATAGGTATAAAAATGTATCTAAAAATACTATATATTTTAGGTGTATCAAAATTCCCCAAACTTAAAATGTTATTTGTCCTCAAGTGACACTTCAATCTTTAAAAACTAAATAAGTATGATATGTATATGAGTTTCTTTAGATTTAGTAAAATTTAGATTTAGAAATATAGTAGTCCAATTTAAAAAAAATATTTAGTAAATGGGACCAACTTAAAGTTTGGAAATTTTTAAGGTTAAGAAACATGAAAATATGAGTTCCTATCTAATTCAGAATTATTGTAGATTTTCCAAATATAGAATTTAGTCCTTTTATTATCTCCACATAAAACTTTTTATTTAAAAATAATTTTACTTACCATATTATATCCCTAAGCTTAAGAGTTTCTCAAGTCTTATACTTTAAAAGATCAAATGTGGAACCAATTTTTTATTAGGCTAGTCTCCTCAAGCTTCTCCTCCCTTATTTTTTTTCTTTTTTTTCTTTTTATTTTTCTTTTTTCTTTTTCTTTTCTTTTCTTTTTTTCTTTTTCTTTTTTTCTTTTTTTTTTCAGGCAAGGATTACTATATCTGGATAAGTCTTTAATGGTTTTGAATTCCACTTCTCCTTTCCTGAAGCAAAGTCCATATATAAATCTTTTACTTATAAATATAATAACAGTTTTAAAATTAATTTTTAATAAAAGAAATTTAAGTATTAAAAATAAAAGTCTAAATTTTTAAATTTTCAAAAATACAATTTTTCTTACAAAAGATAGTTATACTATATTTAGCATTTTCTACACTAAAATTTTTTAACAGAAAGTTTTTCTTCGTTACTCAAAATTTTAACTAAATTTTCTTACTCATTTCTATAATCAAATTTTACTTCCATAATATAACTTCATATACATGATCTTTTTTTCTTTTCAAATCAAATTCACATGTAGCACATTTGAGAACAAATAAACTTCAAGTTTTGAAAATATTTTTCATCCCCCCTCCCAAACTTAAATTTTTAACAAGATTAAACAGTTTAGCAACAGATATATATAAGCAGGAATGAAATTTTGAAATAACATGCTTACAAGAATTTTTATACCCTAATTATACAAGTATAAAACTAAAAATAGGAGTAAAATTAATTTTTGATCAATTTTCTATCATTTTCATTTCAATTCAACATGTAGAGATTCAATAGACTTCTAAGTAGTGGGTACAAATATGAAAACAAATTAACAAACTAACTTGAATTTTCTGTCTCAACTTAGAAACAAAAACACTAACAATATAAAAGAAAAATACAGTGTAGCAGTTTTCTAAGTTTAAAATTTAAAACTGGAGATAGCAAGATTTTTATCTTTTCACATGACATAGAAATAAGTTCATTCCTGTCTAACTAAAACACAATAATCAACACACAACAACAATTACTACCCTAGAATTTAAAAACAAAATACTAACAAAACACAACATCACAAGATAATTAAAAAAATAAAAGTCTCACACATCACAAAGTCTAAAAAGGTACACAAATGCAAATGTAGCAAGTCCATACGACGTATTCCAACACATATTACAAACATAAAAATAAATCAGTTCTCCTCCTCATCATCCTCAGAATCACCATTATTCCAGACATCTACAGACTCATAATCAGGGAATCTAGGATATGGAGAAAATTCCTCTCCTTGGTTACCCCTTATGAGCTTTTCCAGAGATGAATGAAATTTCTCTTCATAATCACTTTTTCTTGTATTATACCCATCAATATGACCTGCAAAGCTTTCTAAATTTCGTAACTTATCTGCAGTATAGTTGATATTATCCGTCATCCTTTGAAATAATTAACTTTGAGTTTCCATTGACTCGCCTCTAAAAGTAAAAGCTCGTGAGGTAGATGGTTTAGATGTAGAAACAGCAAAGGTAGAAGCAGCAGACGTTGTCATTCCATAACTCCTTGAAAATCCTCCTCTCCAGCCAAAGATAGAATGCTAGAATAGGACTTCACATTCACACTTGTAATTGGCTTTAGAGGCAACATTACTTCCTCCCAGCAATCATATCTTACTCCAGCCTGCTCACATAAAGAATAGATTAAGGAAGCAAATCTCAAACCTGTTGTAGTAACGAAAGTGACAGAATTGATGATAGTTTGATAGATCAAAGCTCCAATGTTGATGAGCTTGCTTTCTTGAATACAATAGTTCAACGTTGCTCTCTCTTTGGTAACTTCACTGAGATGATTTGTCAATAATAGATGGGCTTAAATAAAGTAGTGCCACGTCTTCAAAGGTGCACTCAACTTTGAGGTGGAAAAATTGACTCTTCTTTCATTTGTAATTTTCCAGAGCCCTCTTCCAACAGTCAAATAGGAAATAATCTCATCTAGCTCTGTCTCAGTAGGACTATAGTTCACATAAAAACAAAAAGTATCAGGTGGTAGATGGTAAAACATATTGATTACCTCCGGTGAAAAGGGTACCAATTTTCCTCTAATCATGACTCCATCATCTTCAACCTTGGGAAAGTTAGCATAGAACTCCCTAACAACAGAAATAATGACCTCAGTAGAAAAATAACAGAATCGTTCCCATTGTCAGAGAACGATTAGATCCTCTACGGATCCACCTGGATTCTTAAAACATCGCTCCTAGATAAGTTTTCATGATTGCAGAGCATAACTGTACTAATCTTGAGCTTTCGAACTCACAAACTTGCTTGAATCAAAGTGGCCTTTTCCTTTGCTCCTCTTCATTCTTGGTGCCTTTCTACAAATTTCATAAAATTTCACAATAACTTCAAAAATCAAGTCTAATCTACTAAACACAACTTCTATAAGCATAAACTACACTTTCTTTGCAATATCCATAGATTTTTCCTCATTTTTCACCATGAATAGTGATTTTTAGGTTCTTCCAAATGTACTCAAAATACATTGTGAAAATCCAAAATTTTTACATAGAAGTGAAGTTCTTACCTCAAGAAATCAAAATCTAGCAAATTTTTCTCAATTCCACTAAGAAATCTCCACAAAATGGCTTGCCCTAGACTTCAAAATTGTGAAGTCAAGAGGTTAAAGGTGACGGCGAGAGTAAAAATGGCAATTTTTTGGGGTTATTTTTCCCTTTTAACCATTCGCGAACCGGTTTTCGTGAACTCGTGCTTAAGCGTGGATAAGTGGCGCTTAAGCACTTTCCTCTCGGGTTACATCGCGCTTAAGCACGAGAATGTGGCACTTAGGCGCTGGTGCACGATTTTTGATATTTTTTAACTTACATAATATACACTTTAAGACTAAGTATACCACACCTAATTGGTCTCAAAAAACTTAAATTACTATTTTCCTCTCCGTTAACTCTCCGTTTTCTCAAAATTCTTCAATATAACTTTTTCGATTCGAGGCTAAAATTACACAAATTTTCACACAAAAAAAACATATACATTCATTCACAAATGAGTACAAAAACATATAATACTTAATTCTCACTCTAAATAGTCTCAGATGAGAAAAATATTATAAATACGAACACTAAACAATCTAACATAAACTCCAAAACAATATTTAACACTTAACACATTAAACAACTCCTAACAAACAAACTTTAACACTGAGCTTAATTCCATTCTTCATTTGTTGGGACAAATTTTGGTCTTTCATTAGTCTCTCCTTGGGCAATCGGAATATAAAGTTGATAAAACGAACGGTGGTGATGAGCTATGGTAGTATCTTCTTCTATCCATTTTTGTTTAAGATACATCTCCTTATCTGCTTCCTCTATATAACTAGTATGACTGAATTGCATTTTTAATTGCTATCCCATATGCCCTAAATGTGCATGAATCTCAATTACCTTTCTCTAGTAAATCCATGAAAGTCTCAATTTTGTTGATCTTTTTCGATATTCCTTCAATACCAACGGCTAAGAAACTATTATACATCTCTTGTGCACTTTGACTAATGAATCTTTTCCTCATGGTCTCTTTCTTCTTCTTCAAATCCATCTCCCATGAAGTCATCTTCAAAAAATCTATCTCTCTCTTAGACTTTAGGGGTAAAAATGATCTGGGGTGAAATTCCTTCACAAATTCTATTTATAGGCCTAAATACCTCAAGTAACTCTTAGACACATCCTAAAACTGCCTTGGCACATTTTAGTCAACCAATTGGCTGTTAAACCTTCTTGAATCTGAATTTCACACATGGTTTTTAACTCCCACACTTAAGCGTCGAATATTGGCGCTTAAGCGCCGGTGCTTAATTTTGCACCAGTCAAATTAACATTCAAATTCTCATTTTAGCATGTATAGATCACTAAATAAAATCTTAAAATCAATACTAACACATAATAGTCTCAAAAACACTACCCCAAATTTTCTTAATCTCACATAAACAATAATCTAAGTAAAACACACAGATAATTATGGGTTACCTCCCATAAAGCGCTTGGTTTAACGTCATCAGCCCGAAGTAACCAGTGCTTATTCTTATTGACCCAATATCATTCGATCATTAAATTTATGTTGATCCCCTACTAAAAAAGGTTTCGGTCTATAACCATTCACTTTAAATACTTTCTCAGTTTTAAGATCTTTAATATCCACAACACTGTCAGGAAAAACTTTATCACAATAAATAAGCCCATCCACCTAGACATAAGTATGCCTGGAAATAATCTTAACTTTGCATTATATAGCAAAACTTGTTGCTCTTGCTGAAAATTTTTAGTAAGAATTTTTGATCATTCCACATCTTCATATTTTCTTTGTAAATCTTAGCACTCTCGTAAGTTACATTCATTATCTCTTCAAGCTCATTTAATTGCAATAATCTTTTCTCACCAGCATCTTTCAAATTATAGTTGTACTTTTTAATTGCCAATATGCTTTATGCTCAAGTTCAACTGGTAAGTGATAAGCTTTCCCAAATATTAGCCTATATAGGGACATTCCTATGGCAGTTTTGTATGGAGTCCTATAAGCCCACAAACCATAGTTAAGTTTGACTGACCAATCCATTTTTGTTGGATTCACAAATTTTTCAATGATTCTTTTAATTTCTTGATTTGATAATTCAGCCAAACCACTTGTCTGAGGATGATAAGCAGTAACAATTCAACGGTTTATATGATATTTTTATAATAATTTCTCCACTATGGCATTTCTGAAATGACTTCCCCCATTAGTTATGATAACTCTCAGCATCCCAAATCTACAAAATATGTTTATTTTCAAAAATTTTGCAACACTTTCAACACCACATTGAGGTAAAGCAACAACTTCTATCCATTTGGATACATAGTCCACTGCTAACAGTAAATATAAATTTCCAAAAGATGGTATAAATGGTCCCATGGAATCTAATCCCCAAACATCAAATATTTGAACTTCTAGCATAAAATTGAGGGGCATCTCATTTCTTTTATAAATATTACCTACTCGTTGGCAGCTATCACACGTTTTAATATAAGCATTAACATCTCTAAAGATAGTAGGACAATAGAATCCAGATTGTAAAATTTTATATGTTGTTTTATCAAAACCAAAATGTCCCCCAAAATTAGAATTATGACATTTTTTGATAATTTCATAAGTCTCTTCTAAAGCTACACATCTTCAAATAATAAAATTCTTTCCTTATTTATATAAAAATGGGTCATCCCGAACATAAGTCTTAGATTTAAAAATAAATTTCTTCTTCTATTAATATGTCATTCCATAGGGTATAATATCACTAACAAGAAAGTTGACAATATCAGCATACCATGGAACACGCCACCGTTAATAATGAATAGTTTTTCACCTGGAAAATGTTCATTAATTTTTTTTTTCAAAATAGAGTGGTTTTTCTAACTCAAGCCTGGACAAATGATTAGCAATTGATTTTTAGTTCCCTTCCTATCTACTATTTCAAAGTTACATTCTGGTAAAAGAAGAATCCATCTTATAAGTCTTGGTTTAGCATCCTTCCTTTTCATTAAGTACTTAATAACAGAATGATTTGTATGCACTACGCAATGAGTCTCAATTATATACGATCTAAATTTATCAAAGGCATATACTATTGTTAATAACTCTTTTTTAATTATTGTATAAATAATTTGAGTTTCATTAAGAGTTTTACTAGCATAGTAAATTACTTTAAAAATTTTATCATATTTTTGTCCTAAAACAGCTCCAATAGCATAGTCACTAACATCACACTTCAATTCAAAAGATTTTCCCCAATCTGGTGAAATTATGATTAGTGTAGTGACTAATTTTTTTTTTAATAACTCAAAAGCTTTCAGTCATTCTTCATCAAAATTAAAAATTGCATCTTTCTTGAGTAAATGGCATAAAGGCTTAGCAATTTTCTAAAAGTCTTTAATATATTGTCTGTAGAATCCAGCATGTCCTAAAAAACTCTTAATTTCCCTTACACTTATTAGACAACGTAAATTAGCGATCACTTGAATTTTAGCAGGATCTACTTCCATACCATTTTCTGATATTTTATGTCCAATACAATTCCTCTTGCTATCATAAATTGGCATTTTTCCAAATTAATGACTAAATTTGTTTCTTCACAATGCTTAAGAACTTTTGATAAATGTTCTAGGCATGAGTCAAATGAAGTTCCAAACACTGAAAATCATCCATAAATACTTAAATCCCCTTTTCAATTAAATCACAAAAAAATGTCATCATACATCTTTGAAATGTAGCTGGGGCATTACATAAACCAAAGGGCATTCTTCTAAAATCAAATGTATCATACGAAATAATAAAAGTTATTTTCTCTTGATTCTCAGAAGTTATTTGTATCTGGTGATAACCGATATATCCATCCAGAAAATAAAAGTATTTATGCCCAGCTACTCTATCCAACATTTGATCTAGAAAGGGTGGAAAGATTTAATTTTCTATAATCAATGCATATTTTCCACCCTATGACTTGTCTAGTAGATATTAACTCATTATATTCATTCATAGTCACAGTTACTCCTTCTTTCTTAGGAAAGCAATGAATTTGACTAAAGCATGCACTATCTGAATAGGCTAGATGATTTCAGCATTTAACCATTTTAAAATTTCTTTCTTTACAACTTCTTTCATAACATGATTCAATCTCCTTTGGGGATAAGCCCTAGGTTTGTCATTCTCTTCCATATGAATTCTATGCATATAAATTGAAGGACTGATTCTTTTAATATCAGCAATTGTCCATCCATAGGTTATCTTAAAATTTTTTAAAAATTTTCATCAACCTTTCTTCTTCTTCCATCATTAATTTTGAGGAAATTATAATTGGAAAAGTAGAGGAATCTCCTAAAAAGGCATGTTTTAAATGATCAGGAAGTAACTTCAACTCAAGTTCTAGAGGTTTTTCTATTGAGGGACAAAATGATTTATCTTTTTCTATCGTGTCTAAAATTTCAAAAATTTCTCAAACATAATTTGAATCTTCCTTAAAAAGATCTTCACATTTTTCTAATTCCTCTTCTTGCTCATGTTCCAAATCTTTTACTTCATATTTTTCTTCATAATTAGTTTTGAAATGACATTCATTCAGATATCTTATAACATCCATTTTATAGTATTCATCATCTTTACCTTTTGTAGGATATCTCATTGATCTTGAAATGTTAAAAGTAAAAGTTTGATCATTGATATTCATTGTTAATTCCCCTTTCTGCACATCTATTATTGCTCTTCCTGTGGCTAGGAAAGGTCTCCCCAAAATGATAGGTATCTCTTTATCTTCCTCCATATCTAGCACAATGAAATCAACAGGAAAGATAATTTGATCCACTTTCACTAGAACATCTTCTATAACTCTTTTAAGGTAAGTTATTGAACGATCTACTAACTACAGAGTTACAGTAGTAGGGGTTATTTCTCCTAATCCCAATCTTTTGAATATTGCTAATGGCATAAGGTTAATGCTTGCACCTATATTAAATAAAGCTTTCCCATAAAATCTATCTCCTATCACACATGGAATTGTAAAGCTACCAGGATCTTTAAGCTTTTCAAGAAGCTTCTTCTGAATAATTGCACTGCACTCCTCACTAAGTGCAACAGTCTCATTATCTTCAAGCTTCCTTTTTCCTGTTGAGAATATCGTTCATAAACTTTACATAGCTTGGGATTTTCTCTAAGGCTTCCACAAATGGAATATTAATTTTCAGCTAGTTATTAATTTCCAAAAATTTTAAAAATTGCTTATCCAACTTCTATTGACAAATTCTCTAAGGTAATGGAGGTGGTAGTTTTTCTAAGTTAACTTTAAGTGGAGAAATAGGTCTTTTAGAATCTTTTGGAGCTTCTTCATTCGATTCTTCCATTTCTTCTCTCTCTACTTCAGTTTCTTTTTGAACCCTACCTTCCAACTCTCTTCTACTTCTAGGTTGAATGCTTTTACTTTTTCTTTATTCTAGTCTTTCAGATTTATTTCAGTATTACTATGAAGTGTTCCTTGGGATCTATTACTTAATGAATTTGTTATTTGTCCAAGTTGGTTCTCAATATTTTTAATTGTAGCTCCTTGACTTTGTAACTGATTTCCCATTTTTAACACCACTTCTTCTATAGACAACTTCTTCTCCTTAAATTGTGGATTACTATTGAAACCTAGAGAATAAGTAGATCTATGATTAATATTCCCTTGGTTGTTCCAGTTTCTCAATGGGTTTCCTTGATTTTTCCCCCATCACTGATTATTATCACCCGTAGTATTATTCCAATTAAAGTTGGGATGGTTCTTCCAACCTGGTTATAATTGTTTAATTATGGGTTATTCTACTTGTTATTTATGGCGTTCAAAGTTTCTAATGATGCTTGAGAATCATTTGTGCTAATGAATTCTCATCAATCATGGAGAATGATTGAGAAAAATTCATTCCAAATTGGTCTAACTTTCTTGAAATTACAGCAACTTGATTTGTTAACATAGTAAATGCATCAAATTCATGAACATTGGCTACTTTCTTAGGATTCACTCTCTGAGAAGGCCATTGAAAATTATCGGTAGCCATTTCTTCAATTAAATTATAAGCATCATGAAATGGTTTTGACATCAACAAACCACCAGCAGCGGCATCGATAATAGATCTAGGAGACCCAGCTAATCAATTATAAAAAGTTTGAATTATTAACCAATGTGGTATAGCATGATGTGGACACTTTCTTAAGAGTTCTTTAAATCATTCCCATGCTTCAAAAATAGATTCTCCTTCAAAGTGATTAAAAGATGTAATATCATTTCTATGTTTCACAGTTTTTTATGGTGAAAAATATTTAGCAAGGAATTTTTGTGCTAAATCACCCCAAGTTCTGATAGATCTAGTTGCTAACAAATTCAACCACATCTTAGTTTTATCCCTCAGTGAGAAAGGAAATAACCTAAGTCTTATGACATCATCTGATACACCATCGTATTTAAATGTAGCGCAAAATTCTATAAAATTGGCAAGATGTAAATTTGGATCTTCAGTTGGTGATCCCCCAAACTGATTATTTGATACCATTTGGATAATAGTAGGTTTAAGTTTAAATGAATTAGCCACTATAGTAGATTTTTGAATACTACAATTAAGTTTATCTACCATAGGGTTGGCATAATCTTGTAAAGGTCTATATTCTTGATGAATTTCAGCATTTTGATCATTTTGGTTTGTCATTTCTGTAATTTTTTTAGATTTTTCAAAATTTCTAATTTTTTTTTTGTTTTTTCTAATTTTTTAAACTGTTCTCTCTAATTAGAATCGTAGGGCATTAGTCCTTCAGAAACTGAACTACACATACACTAACATAAAATAGAATGCTATAATAAGATATTCGTACAATAACTTTTAAAATTTAAATATGACTTTCTAAAAAAGAAATTTTGCTTTCAATAAATTTTTGAAATCTTCCCCGGCAACGGTGCCAAAAACTTGATCCCATTACTACTTATATGCAAGATTATAACAATGTCTTTGATGATATTTTTTACTTATTTTTCCTTACTTTGCAACAGAACCAAAAACATGATC
>NEWO01000113.1:628704-641449 GCA_003013225.1 Phalaenopsis aphrodite
ATTCATTAAAAATCAGAGAATAAGAAAATAATTTTTATTTTTAGTCCACATTATTCTCCTTTGTTCACTGAGGAAGATGGTATTTTTCTTTTGATTTTATGATTTTCCTCGAGAAAGATATGGATTTTTTAAGTTTTGGCATTTAAAATAATTCAGAAAATCCATATTTTTCTACTTATCTTACGCGGCACCAACTCAACCTACAGCGGCTCCAAACTCACACACGGCGTGCTCCCATTCATTGTCGCCATCCACCTCAACTACCACGCGGTCCGCAGTTCACACAACAAGAGTCTGTCTGGCTTGATCTCATCCATCCATTTGATATACGCGCGTTCGAACAGCTCCTCGTTATCGTCCCCAAATGACCTAACCCGAGAACTGTTCACATTAGAAACTTTAGATCTTCACCTAAACCTAATCAAATTGCATGGTGTTTATTCATAAACCTTCATATACTCAAGTCGAACATATCTATACAATATATACGGCATGAAATACAGTAAATACATATAATGAAATCAAAAAAGGCTCAGATTAGGGCTAAAGCTCAATACTTTTGTCTGAGAGGGAAAGCCTCAATCAGATGGTTGTAATAGCTTTGATTGAATCAAATGAACCTCTGGATGAAGGCCCAAGCCCTAGTGAACTTTCTAGGTATGTTTTTTATCAATCTCAATTTTAGGTGTTGGTCTAGAGCTATCCTAGAGGCTGTTTCAGAGGAGGCTTTGATGGGGAATCAACTCCTTTTGCTCTAGGGATGTTGTGTGTACAATTAATTGAAGTTTAGTTCACTGTGGAAGTGTGGAGGAAATTGTCCTGATTTTAGGGCAAATTTCAGTGAAAAAATTGGCTCTGTGGAGTGGCTATGAGTGGTTGAGAGCAAGAGGATTGCACTTGGGATGGTTTGGAGAGGCTCCGGTGAGATTTTAGCAAAGTTTCCACAAGATTTCAAGCACTCTCTTCCTTGGCTATGGAGAGGTCAATTTAATGCCATGGCTACCTAATAGAGCTCAGGGCTGGGAGTTGGGTGCTAAAGCATGCTGAGGTGGAGGGAAGAAAGGCTTAAGTGTCCAATTAGAGTGAGCCAAGTCAGGGTAGTTTAATTTTGGGTTTTTGGCAATGGGTACACATTTGGGTTGGCTATTTCTAGCTACTAAGGTGGTGGCTGGCAAGGTTATTGTCACTTCTTAGCTTAGGGAGGCCAGAGGGTACTTAATGATGATTAACTCTTAATGGTATAGCATGATGGAAAAGATATTTTGCTAAGACCCAAAAATGGGATGAAATCCATTAATTTAGCAAATCATTTATCCATAGCACAAATTGGCTGGTTTAAGTGGGTTTGGGTTGGTTAATAGGATGCACTTGGTGGTTGTAGTGGTCCTTGGTTGGCCAATTTAGTTTGGTTGGGTCAAATTTAGTGTATGGGTCCATTTGGGTCAAATTGGCTTGGAGTTGAGTTTGGGTTAGGCTAGCCATGAAATTGAGCTCAATTTATTGATCAATATTGTGTAGATGATTGTCATGAGAAATTTTAAAAATATTTGGTGTGATTTGGAGTTGATTTGGAGGTTCAATTTAGTGGGTTTTGGTCATTTAGTCAATTTTCGAGTGTTGGATTGGACTTGGGTTTAGGTTAGGCTAAGGTTGGCTTAGGTCCAAATTGATGGTTTAAAATGGTCTATAGTAATGTCATAAATAGTTTTCAACATAAATTGGGTGTCAATTTTGGGGTTTGGACATTCAATTGGATGGCTTTTGGGGACATAGCCAATTTGGGGAAAATTTGGTGGTTTTGGACTTAAGTTAAAATTAAATGAAATTGAGGATTCACCAAGGCCAATTGAAGGTCCAATTTGATTTTTAGGATTTTTATGAAGAGTTTAGGATTTAAGTTGGGGCAAATTGAGTAGGCTATGGGGTTCAATTTGGTGGGGTTATGTCATATGGTCAAAATTGGGGGTTTGACTTGGATCAAATTGAGCTTAAAGCATGGGTCAATTAGGCTTGGATTTCATTTGAATTGATCATATGAAAGATTAATTTGAGTTTAGGATTGAAATTGAGTGGATATGGGGCCAAATTGATGGATATTTGAGGTGAATTTGGGGAAATTGGGCCTTTAAAGGTAATTTAGAGGTTTTGATCAAAATGGTCAAATTGGCCAAATTGGGTTCACTTGAAGGGTCCAAATTGGTTTTGGAGACATTTGAAGTGATTTTGGATGTTTTGGGAAAGTTTGGGCCACCAAAGGTATTTTTGTAATTTTGGCAAATTTGAGGGTATTTTGGTAATTTTGGGTGGTTTTGAGCAATTTGGGTATTTTGAAATGGTTTGAAATGATTTTTGAACAAACTTTGGTATTTTGGGTGAATTTGGGAAATTTGGCCAAATTTAGAGTTTGAGTTGTTTAGGTAGTTTGGATGAATTTAGGTGCAAAAGGCAAAGTTGGATTTTTTGGTAGAATTAGGGTGCCAACCACTATGTATGAGCTGTGGACCAATGAAACCCCCATTTGGTTCCTCTATGTAGTGGTCTTAGCTAAACCCTAGCCTAAGGCTAGTAGGTCTAGAGGACCATCTACATGAGTCTCCCAAAAGATCAAGGCATCAAAGTCAGCAAATTTGGGTTTAGGGTTGCTAGTGAATGTGGGTGCAAGTGAGTGCAAGTGAGTGAAATAGCTCCATAACAACACCCAAGGCCAGCCGTAAGGTCAAGTAGTCTATGGGGACTCTCCTTGAGATCCACCATACTAAACCCAAATACTAAGTGCTAGAGGTTAGGAGCAATACGTAGAGCTTCAAGTTGAGCAAAGAGGAGTTTAGAGTTTCTAATGGTGAAGGTTCCTTTTCTAGTTTTCTAAGAATAGTCAACAAGAAATTCCTATGGTTAGACATCAGGCTTACTAGAAAGGGAAAACTAAACCTCAACCAAAAGTGAGGTCAACAAATGGTGAATAGTATTTGAAAACATACAAATTAATTAAGATTTAGCGTTTTTTATTAATTTTTTATAAAAATTTTAATAAATAATTTTACTTTTTGGTTCCTTAAATTCTCCTTTGTTCACTGAGAACAAAGGTATTATTATTTTATTTTTGTCATTTTTCTACACCAAGATAAAAATTTTTAAAATTAAATATCATTATTTGTATTATTTAAATAAAAAACCCACAATTTCCTACTTTTCCACTTTGGTGTCGCGTCATCCGTAGCATTCCCGAAGTAACATGTGTCATCCCATGGTTCACCGCATTTTCCACCTCTACCACTGACTCAGCTCGCGGTTCATGTTCCATCAGCTCATCCGACTTGATCTCAGTCATTTGATTGATACACGAGTGAATGGACAACATCCATTTATCTTCCTTGATTGCCCTAACCCAAGAACCATTCACATTCTAACCCTAAGATCTCACTTGATACTCAAACAAACCACATGGGGTCTATTGCTACATTTTTATCTAGGTGATATGAACACATCTATATGGCTAGATACACATGAAATGTAATTCTACAAAGGTCTAAACTGAGATAAAAATGAGAAATTTCAGGTTATACCTTTTCCCAAGAGGTGAGGCCTTAGATGGGTTTGTTCAACAGGTTCACCTTGAGTTCACAAACATCCTCCAAATGCCAATTTGAGCTGTAGTTGGGTCCAAGTACGATTTAGACCAAAGGGTGGATCGGGTGTGATCTAAGGCTAGGCCAGAGGACACAGGAATGGGAGCCTTTGATTGGGAATATAATTTTATGATATAGAGCAAGTTTTGGAAGAGTTAATTTGGAGTTTGGTGGAATTTTGTGGAATGACTGAAAAAACTCTGAATTTTAGAGGAGATATTAGAATTTATCAATGGGGGAGAAGGGCTAAGAATGATGGGGATGATCTTCTCAAGGCTGTCCGAAGGACTAAGAGCAATTTGGCAAGGCTTAGCTAAGTTTTGTTCATTTGTCCCCTTTGGTCGTGAAGAGGTGGTGGTCTTATAAGCCAAGCAAGGGGCTTCAATTAGGCTGGCCAGGGTTGAAAATTACAACTTAGAAGGCAATAATCCAATGGGAGTTAGCCACAATGGATGGGTGAAGTTTGGAGTTTTCTCCATGGTGGTGCTCACGGGTTTGGTGTCTCCCTACAGCCAAAGTGGTCGATCGGCCATGAAGAAGTCACTACCTTGCTCAGGGAGCTCATTTGTGGGATATTGTAAGGTGAATTGGGGCTTTCCATGTTTAAAGGCGATTAATTAAAATGGGAAAGGCTTCGGGTTGGGTTGGGTAAACTATGGGTTCAGCTGGATTAGTGGGGTGTGGGGTCAAGTCTCCATCCAAGTTCATTAGGACTAATCATGGGTTTGTGTGATTCATGAGAAGGATTAAACACTTTCAAGGGAATCATTAAAGTGGTTCCTCCTTTTGCCACTTTGATTATGTTGACATGACAAAGGCTCGTATAGCTTGCATATGGCTTGGAGGTGGCTTCATGGCTTGCATTTGGCTTGGCTAGCTTGCATGGAATTTTTGATATATTTTATCGAGGCTATATTTAGGATAATTTGATCAAGACATTAGGACTTGGGAAATGATTTTGATTAGGTGGATGATGAAAGAAGAGTTTGTCATGTGGGCTTTTAAAATGAATTAGGTAAATTGGGCTTTTGGATTTTAGGTATGGTGGGCTTTAAAAATTGGCTTGGAGCTGAGATTTTAAAATTAGGGATGAAAGAGTTTATTTTCAGCTTGGAGTCGGTTTTAAAATGTGATGGAAATTTTTCATGATGAATTCCATAAAGCGTTGAGTAGATGTAGAGGAAATTGGGTGATTTTAAGAATTTGCTGAAAATTGTGGTCACTTTAATATTTAGGGTAATTTTGGAGGATTTGGTCAATTTTGGCGTAATTAGATAATTTAGAGGTGTTTAAAATAATTTTTGGTGAAGAATTGGGTATTTGGCCCATTTTAGGCATTCTTGGAAATTTGAGGATATTTTGGTAATTTGGCAAATTTTAGTGGATTCAAGGAATTTTGGATGAATTTGGGTAAATTGGATGGCTAGGGTTGTTTTTGGTAAAGTTTTGAGTGAAATTAGGGATTTTGACAATTATTAGGTATTTTATGAAATTTTGGTAAATTGGAGAACTTTTGGGTAATTTGGAAAATTTTGGGTGATTAAGGATAACGTTAGAAGGCTTTAGGTGGTGAGCATGCAAGCCAAGAAAAATTTCCCCCAAGTCATATGAGCATCATGAGAACTCATCTTGAAGCCTCCCAAATCACATAAAGCTTTTCTAAAAAATCTTTCACCTATAGCTCAAGGAATAGTAAAACTATCAGGAACTTTAAGTTTTTCAGGATGTTTTTTCTGAATTATAGTGTTACACTATTCATTCAGTTCAATGTCTTATTATGTGTAAGCTTCCTTTTCTTATTGAGTATATCCTTCATAAACTTTACATAGCTCGACATTTATTCTAGGGCTTCAACAAATGGAATGTTTATGGTTAGTTTCTTAAATATTTCAAAAAAATTTGAGAACTGTTTATCCAATTTTTTCTATCTCCATCTTTGAGGAAATAGAGGTGGTGGACTTTCAACAAAAATTTTCATTGGTTTAATAGGATATTATGAATGATGTTGAATTTCTTCCTCATATTTTTTCACCCCTTCATTCTCAACTTGAATCTTTTTTTTAACTTTTTTTTCCACTTCTCTTCCACTTCTTAGTTGTATATCTTTAATTTGCTCTATATTATGGTCTTTAGGATTAATCTCAACATTACTAGGAAGAGTTCCATGAGGCCTACTGCTATGTCCTAAGGGATTCTCAATGTTTCAAATTGTCACTTCCTGACTTTATAATTGATTACCCATTTGTAATACCAATTCTTCCATAGATAATTTCTTCTCCTTAAATTGTGAATTGTTGTCAAAACCTGGAGGATAATAAGGTCTATAGTTAGCATTTCCCTGATTATTTACATTTCTCAAATGGTTCGCTTGATTGTTCCTCCATTATGGATTTATACAATTAGAGCTATTATTATTCCAACTTAAATTATGGTGATTTTTCGAACTAAGATTATAATAATTAGAATATGGATTATTAGGTTGATTATTGATTGCAATCAAAGTTTTATATGATGATTGAGAATTTATCATTTGTTCAAATGAATTTTCCTCAATCACTAGTGGTGTGTGAGATATATTCATTCCAAATTGATCCAACTTCTTTGATATTGCAAAAATTTGAGAAGCCAAAATAGAAATTGCATTAGAGTCATTAACACTGACTAATCTTTTTGGATTTATCCTTTCAGAGGACCATTGAAAATTGTTAGTATCCATCTCTTTAATTAATGAATATGCTTCATCCAATGGCTTTAACATTAATGATCCATCAGCAACCAAGTCAATAATAGATATAAGAGATCCCACTAATCTATTATAAAATGATTAAATTATTAACCAATCTGGTAAAGCATGGTGTCAACACTTTTTAAGGAGATCTTTAAATTATTCCCAAGCTCCATATATTGACTCGCCTTCAAACTAACAAAAGGATGTAATATCATTTTTAAGCTTAGCAATTTTTTATGGTGGGAAATATTTAGCCAAAAATTTTTGAGATAATTCTCCCCAAGTTCTGATTGATCTAGGTGCTAAAGAGTTTAACCACATTTTACCTTTGTCCCTTAATGAAAAAAAATTCTGAAGTGTGACGAAGTTATTCGACGCTCTCTCATATTTAAATGTAGCCCACAATTCTAGAAAACTAGCAAGATGTAAATTTGGATAATCAAATGGTGTTCCCCCATATTGATTGTTTTGTACAACTTTAATAATAACACGTTTAAGCTCAAATGAATTACTAGTTACAGCAGAAGTTTGTATAGTCAAGTGAATTTCATCTACTATTGGGATAACATAATCTCTTAATGGTCTACGTTGATGTTCATTTTCCATACATTGATTATTTAAATTGTTCGCCATTTTGTTAAGTTCTTTTTGTTTTTAAAATTTTTCTTATAGTTTGTTCTAATTCCAAATCATAAGGTTTTAATCCTTCATATCCTAATCTTCACATACACAAATATAAGTAACAATTATAAAAATAAACACTCACACAAGAATGTATATATATTTTTTTGTTGTTTTTTGTTATATTTTTTTTTGTTTTTTTAAATAAGATTTATTGTTCAAACAAAGTCTTGTAAGTAATTTATAGTAGCCTCGCCCGATAACGGTGCCATAAACTTGATGCAGGCTTTTCTTATGCGTTATAAATGTTTTTCAACACCACAACACACAAGACAACTATACTAAAAAATATGTAGATTAATCAAAATAAAATTTAATTTTGTATCATAAGTTTTTTCCTTTAGAATATCTAAAGGTGCTACTCCTAGTGAATTAAGGTGTACTTTCAATTTCAATTCATCACTAGGTTGCAATTGCAAGTATAAGTATCTCTCAAATAATAATGGAGTCCTAAGTATCGATCCCACAAGGAGGTGAAAATTTGTTAGGGAAATCAGGCTAAAGCAAAATATTTAAACTATAGAAATCTTAAGAAAATGGGTCAACATATGTTTAATGCCACTAAGTAACTATGTTTACTACACTCATCTCTAGACTTTAAAGCTAGCTTTCTTAAAAACTAAACTAGGTTTTGTGACGAACAGCTAAAATTTAAGAAAGCATCATTCCCCTTACACAATATTATAGTCAGTGAATTATCAAATTGAAGAAAATTGTATTGTGTCAAATAGGAGAAATTATATTATTTATCATTTTTGCAAGAAATAAAGAATATTAGTTGATCCAGTGTTTAGTCCCTAAATCTGCTATTAGGTTGGGAAGATACTGACTCTCACTCCAGAGTTCTCATGTTTCCCTCGCCTGAGGGCTAATGATACACCAAAAATATATGCATTCTTAGACCCATATTTTATAATCATTTTTGGTGCTATTACACTTTAATGGAAGACATTTTTTATGTTATATTGCAGGTTGTTGATTTTTAGGACTTAGAGAAAAAAGGAAACAAAAAGGATGAAATTTGAAGTTCAAAAGGAGAAATTAAAAAATTGATCAGTGCCAACGACACCGTTTGACAGAGAAGACAGATTTTAATTACGGACCACTGGCGCCGACGGAGCCAGAATGGGCGACGACAACGCCAGTGTCGGTGCAGGCCCTGATTCTAAAAGATTTGATGAATTTGGACACTTTTTGAAGAGTTTTTGGATGAACCTATTGGACAACCGACCCTAGGCTCTATTTAGAGCAAAAATTGATCATAAATGAGGTCCTCCTTCATCTTTATTCTCCCTCCATTGTTATTCACCCTCTTTCATCTTTATTCTCCCTCCTTCGTTTTTATTCGCCCTTCTTCGTCTTTATTCACCCCCATTCTCCAACCATCACTCCCTTTTGCTTACTTCTTGCCACTTTACATTATTCCACACAATTAGTGAGTAATTTTCTATAAAACTTTGAGTTTGTGTGGTGAGTTGAAGTGTGAATTATTCTCTAAGAAGTATTGGAGAGGAAGAGAAGTGATAGATTTCTTCTTCCTACATTTCCTAAGAGAGGCAACAAGGGATTTGGTTTGAGAAAGAGTTTTGGATAAGTGTTGTTTGTTTATTATTGTTGTATGATCTTTCTTTTATATATGAAATTTGCAGTTTGTTGTATCTTTCTAATGAAGTCTGAGTAGTTTTCTTTATCTTTCTCCCTACTCTCAGATATGATGAAATGAAAAGATAATTGGGATGTACCAATGTTAAAATTTAAAATAAATTGTGATGGTTTTTCAACTTCGCTCTTAATTTACATTTCTATTTGGCCAATTGAAATGTTAAAATATGTTGTGAAATATATAGTCCAGGAAATGGAGTATGAGTTCTACAACAGAGTGAGAATCACATTTAAGTCCATGAAGGATTATTTCATTCATGGAATTAGGTGCAAATAAATAGGAAAATATACTTAGTTGGGTGTAGAATTGGTGATTTCTAGGGTGACAGACTAAAAATTCCTAATTCAATCTTATTGTTTAAAAACTAAAGTGAGAGTTATCCTTTAGGGGAAGGGAAGTGGGAGCTTCAAAGTGAGAGTCAGTATCCTCCTAACCTAGCCATGGATTTAGGGACTAAACCTAAGATTAGCCAATAATTTTCTATAACACTGAATCAGGGTAGAGAATTAAAATTGCTCCTATTTGGCACAATACATATTTAAACCAATTATCTCATCTCATTTCACCAAAAACTCATTGTAGTGGGAAAGATATTTTTTCATATTAGAAACTTCATCACATAAACATAATTTAGTAGTTATTAATTTTAAACCTTGCATTTAAATTTTTCTAATAGTTAATAATTTAGATTTGATAGTATCTTAAACATTCAAAATTAGTGACAGTAATTTCATTTTACTTCTGTGAATTTGCTAGTTAATTTATCATTTCAAATTTAAACCTTCCTCTTAGGATTGATATTTGGGACTTGAAAAAAAGTCTTATAATACTTGATAATGATACGTACACTTGCGTAGAATGTCAACTTTAAGAGATTAACTTTATTATTTATAAAATACGACATCAATATTTTGGCACCGTTGTAAAGCAGAGTCAACTTTATAAATTTTACAAAACTATATTTTCGTTCGGTCAAGTTTTTGGCGTCGTTGCCGGGGAAAGTAACGATAAATTAAATAGATTTGATATATTAGAAAATTTAGGGATAAAAATATACAAAAATACAAAAAATAAAAAAACTAAAAATTCAAAAAAAATAATATATATAACTATATATTTAAGTGTATTTTTAAGAAATTTTTCTTTGCTTATTATATTTGTTTATGTAAAATATTGGACCTGAAATTTGTAGCTAGTATTCATGACTCTGATGCAATGTCTATTTTAGCATCTCAAATTGCTATTATATCGAAAAAGATTGATCAAATTAGAGTGAACTATTCTCAAATACCACCAGTATTACAGGAAAACTCACTATGACAGATAATTGATACTCAATCATCTTATGAACTTTAAATGCTATTAATAATTGAAATAATAATCCCTAATCTAACTATTACGACCCTGGATTGAAAAATCACCTTAATTTTAGTTTGAATAACTATAATAATTCAATGAACCCTTTAGGAAATTTAAACAACCAAGAAAATCCTAATTATCGACCTTATTATCCTCCTAGATTTAACTCTAACCCTAACCCACAAGTTAAGGAAAAGAAACTGATGATGGAAGAAGTAATGTTGAATATGGGAAATTAAGTACAAAATCAAGGGGCTTCTATTAGAAATATTGAAAATCAATTAGGACATATTGCTATTACACTTAGTAACAGACCTTTATGAAATCTTCTGAGTACTGTGGAAGTTAATCTCAAAGATCAAAATAAGGAGCAAATTAAAGCTATTTAATTACGATATAGAAAAGAAGTTGAAACAAGAATCCAAAGAGAAAATGAAGTTGATGAGGAGAAGGAAGAGATGGAAAGTGACCATAATAAAATGGAAAAATACAAGTTCCCCTAGAATAACCATTACCTCCATTTCCTCAATGACTAAAGCAGAAGAATAAAGACAAACAATTTGCAAAATTTTTGGAAATCCTTAAAAAATATGTGAAATTTATGGAAAGTGACCATAATTAACAACAAACATTCATTTCATTGAGGTTTTGGAACAAATGTCAAGTTATGTGAAATTTATGAAAGATATACTTTTTTAACAAGAAAAGGAAGTTTGTAAATCATGAAACTGTTTCACTTAGTGAAGAGTGCAGCACTATTATTCAGAAAAAGCTTCCTGAAAAATTAAAAGATCCTGGTAGTTTTATTATACCTTGTGAAATTGGTGAAAAATTTTATGGAAAAGCCTTATGTGATTTAAGAGCAAGTATCAATCTTATGCCTCTATCAATTATCAGATGTTTAGATTTAGGAGAGATTTCCCCTACTACTGTAACTCTTCAGTTAGCTAATCGATTGATAACCTATCCTAAAGAAGTTATAGAAGATGTATTAGTAAAAGTGGATAAAAATATTTTCCCTGTAGACTTTATAGTATTAGATGTGGAGGAAGATAAAGAGATTCCTATTATTTTGGGGAGACCATTTCTTACAACAGGGAGAGTTGTGATAGATGTGAAAAAAGGAGAATTAATAATGAGAGTTAATGATCAAGAAGTAATATTTAATATTGCAAAAGCTATGAAATATCCTGCAATAGAAAAAGACAATGAATGTTTTTGGATGGAAATTACTGATTATCTAAGTAATGAGCAATTTAAGAAAAAGTTTGAAGAAAAATTAAAGCAAGAATAATTTAGTGGGAATAAGAATGAAATAAAAGAAGAAAATTTAGATTATATTCAGGAAAAATTTGAAACTTTAGATTTGTTGGAAAATGATAATAAGTATTAAACCACCTGAACTTGAACTGAAAGTATTACCTACTCATTTAAAATATGTGTTTTTAGGAGATTCATCTACATTGCCTGTAATTGTATCTTCTGAGTTAACTAAAATTCAAGAACAAAAATTAATAGAAATGTTAAAAAGATATAAAAAGACTTTTGGATGGACATTAGCAGATATTAAAGGAATTAGCCTACAATTTGTAAGCACAGAATTTTATGGGATGAACAATATGAACCTAAAGCTGATCCTTAGAGGAGATTAAATCCAATAATGAAAGAAGTTGTTAAAAAAGAAATTTTAAAATGGTTAGATGCTGGAATTATATATCCTATTTCAAATAGTGCTTGGGGAAGTCCAATTCACTGTGTTCCAAAGAAAGGAGAAGTGATCGTTGAAGTAAATGAGAAAAATGAATTACTTCTAATAAGACAAGCTACTGGTTGGTGAATTTATATAGACTATAGAAGATTAAACCTGACCACTAGTAAAGATCACTTTCCTTTACCCTTCCTAGACCAAATGTTGGATAGATTGGCTAGAAACAAATATTACTACTTTTTAAATGAATATACCGGTTATCATGAAATTCCAATTGCTCCTCAGGATCAAGATAAAACAACATTTACAAGCCCTTATAGAACATTTGCTTTCGTAGAATGTCTTTTGGACTATGGAATGCACCTACAACATTTCAAAGATGTATGATGTCAATATTTATTAATTTGATTGAACTTGGAATGGATGTATATATGGATGATTTCTATTTGTTTAGGACTTCATTTGAATTATGTTTAAATAATTTAGAAAAAGTTCTGGAATTATGTGAAAAAATCAACCTATAACTAAATTGGGAAAAATATCAATTTATGGTTGCATGAGGAATTGTACTTGGGCATAAAATTTCTGAAAATGGCATGGAAGTAGATCCTGCAAAAATTCAAGTTATTGAAACATTACCACCACCAACTACGGTTAGAGGGGTAAGAAGTTTTCTAGAATATGCCAGTTTCTACAGGCGTTTTTTAAAAAAAATTCAAAAATAACTAAGTCATTATGTCAACTTTTAGAAGAAGATATGAAATTTGATTTTAATGAGGAATGCATAAAAACATTTGAACTATTAAAAGAAAAAATAATCACTACACCTATAATCGTTCCACCTGATTGAGAGAAACAATTTGAAATAATGTGCGATGTTAGTGATTATGTTATTGGAGCTGTTTTAGGACAAAGGCCCAACAAAATTTTTAAAGTAATATATTATGCTAGTAAAACTTTGAATGATGCTTAAATTAACT
>NEWO01000113.1:687354-721831 GCA_003013225.1 Phalaenopsis aphrodite
TAAATACAACAACATAATTAAAACAATTACTACCACTAAAACATACTAACTTCACACAAAAATACAAATGCATCATAGTAGGTGTACGAAACAAAACATAGCAGTCTTAACAATCACAACTAAAAGCATAACAAAAAGTACAGAATAATAGTACTAACAATAGTTCATAACAATACAAAAACTAAAAACATAAAATACAACTAAAGATCCCAACTAATCATCACCCTCTTCTTCATTACTATCGTCACTATGCCAAACAGCTGCAGGTTCATATGGTGGTATTTAGGATACTGAGGAAATACTACATCCTAGTTACCTCCCATAAGGTTTTCCATAGCTAAGCTGAATTCACCCTCATAATCACTTTTTCTCTTCACATACCCATCCATATTCTCTGCAAAATGTTCTAAGTTTGATACCTTATCTGCAGTGTAATTGACGTTGTCCAAAATTCTCTATAATAGCTTTGACTGAGAATCAGATCTAGAAGTCTGACTCCATGATGTAGAAGAATGTGAAGTAGAGGCTCGTGAAGTAGAGGCAGTAGAACTACTGGAGAATCAGACTTCACATTCCAACCAAAAATAGAATGATGTGAATAAGACTTCACATTCACACTAGTAATGGGCTTCAGTGGCTGTAAGATATCCTCCCAGATATCATATCTAACACCAACCTGATCGCATAAAGAAAAGATCAAGGATGCAAATCCCAAATCTGTAGTAGTAGCATCGACAGAAGAACTGATAATAACTCCATAAATCAATCCTCCAATATCAATAGGCTTAGACTGCTAAATACAGTAGTTCAAGGTTACTTTATCTCGACTCACTTCACTTAAATGATTTGTAGGCAGCAGACAAACAGAAATAAAATAATGTCATGCATTTGCAGTGGCATCAAACTTGAAAGTAGAAAAATTTACTCTTCTTTTATTTTTAATCTTCCATAACCCTCTCCCAACAGTCAAAGATGAAAAGGACTATAGTTTGAATAAAAATACAAAGTACTCGGCGGCAAATGATAAAACTGATTAATTATCTCAGAAGAAAATGGTACTGTCTTCCCCCTCACTTGACTCCCACTTCATCAGCCTCAGAGAGATTAGCATAGAACTCTTGTACCACAGAAATCACGACAACAACAAAAAAATAACAGAATCGCTCCCACTGGAGGCTAACAATCAACTCTTCTACAGCTCCTTCTGGACTTTTAAAACATCATTCAAGAATTAATTTCTTGGAATGCAGTGCATCACTGTATCGATCCTGAGCTTTCAAACTAACAAATTTACTTGAATCGAGTAGAGCTTTTCCCTTACTTCTCTTCATTATCGGTGTCATTTTTAAAAGAATGTATGAAATTCAAAATAAATTCCACATTCAACTCCAAATCACTAAACTAAACTCCTAAAAACTTAAACTAACAAACCATGCATTTTCCATCATTTCTCTCAAAATTTCACCATAAATAGTGATTTTTGGGTAGCTCATGAATGTGCTTAAAATACATGGTGAAAATAAAAAATTTTTGCATAGAAGTGAAGCTCTTACCTCAAGAAGTTCAAATCTAACAAATTTGGCTTGAAACCACCAAGAAATCTTCATTTAAAATGATGCCCTAGCTCTCTAAAATGCAAAATCTGAAGGTAGGAGATGAAGTCAAGCCTCGGTAATGGTGTTTTCGGTCCAATTTGTCACTTAAAACTATTCACGATCCGGTTTTCATGAACCAGTGCTTAAGTGCGAATGGTTCGGCGCTTAGGTGTTTGTATCTTGGTTTTACGCAGCGCTTAAGCATGGATTTTGGCACTAGTCACCAGTGCACAAATTTTGATTTTTTCAATTTAAGTGAAATACACGTCTAGCCTAAGTCCACCAACCCTATATGATCTCAAAGCACTGTAATAACTATTTCCTCCCCTCTTATCTCTTCTCTTACTTAAGATTCACCAATCTTAACTAATTCGATTCAATACGAAATAACACTAAATTTCACACAAACAAAACATATATATTCATTTACGAACAATTACAAACACTTTCAAATACATATATTCTTAATTGAAATAGTCTCGGATGAGAAAATTCCTAAACATAATAGTTGATCTTAATAACATAAAACACACATTAAAATACTTAACATAAACAAACACTAAACAGATAAACATTAAATCACAAACTTAATTCCATTCCCTAGTTGATGGAATAAATTCTGGCTTATCGTGAGTCTCTCCTTCAGCATTTGGAACATATATATGAAAGAACGGACGATGATTAATAACTCTGGTTGAATCTTCATCAATCCACTTATTCTTCAGATACATTGCTTTGTCTGCTTCTTCTATAAAACTGGTCTGGCTAAATTGCATCTTAAGTTGCAATCCCATATGATCTAGATGTTTGTTAACTTCCATCATTTTCGCTTCAATTTAAACCACGTTAGCCTCAATTTTAGTGATTTTCTCTGTTATTCCTTCAATACTAATAGCTAAGAAATCGTTATACATCTCTTGTGCACTCTGACTAATAAACTTCTTTATCATTACTTCCCCCTTCTTCTTCAAATTACTCTAGCAAGAAGACAATTTTTCAAAACTTTCTCTTTTTCACTTAGGATTTAGGGTTAAATGGAGGTGTGGTGAAAATCTTTACATAACCTTTCTATTTATATGCTTCAAAATCTTCCTATAACTCCTAGGCACGTCCTAGAACTGCTCTTACACGTCCAAGTTAACCAATTAAGGTTAAAACTTCTAAAAACCAAATTCGCACATGTTTTTAAAACTATCACACTTAAGCGCTAGTGCTCAAATTAGCACAGGTCAACTTAGCTTCCAAACATTTGTTCTAACATGTCTAAGTCATCTTTTAAGGTCTTAGAATAATTACTAACTCAATATATAGTCAAAATATTACTTGAATTTTCTAAATCACACACAACAACATAAAAATAAAAACAAACAAATAGATAACTATGGGGAGCCTCCCACAGAGCGCTTGGTTTGACGTTGTCAGCCCGACATAACCAGTGCTTATTCCGATTGACCCAACATCAAAAAATCATTTAATTTAAGTTAGTCACCTAAAAAGTAGGATTTTAGCCTGTGACCATTCACTTTGAGTATTTTATCAGTTTTACGATCTTTCATATCCACTGCTCCATAGGGATAAACTTTCATCACAACAAATGGGCCCATTCACTTAGACTTAAGTTTGTTTGGAAATAATCTTAACCTTGCATTATAAAGCAAAACTTGTTGCCCTAATTTAATTTTTTTAGTAAGAATCCTCCGAAAAAGCCACATCTTCATCTATTTATTGTAAATCTTAGCACTTTCATAAGATTCATTCCTTATCTTTCAAACTCATTTAATTGCAATAACCACTTCTCACCAGCATCTTTCAAATTGTAATTAAATTCCTTAATCGCATAATATGTTTTATGCTCAAGTTCAACAGGTAAGTGACATGCTTTCCCAAATATTAGCATGTTTAGTTGACCAATCCATTTTAGTTGAATTTACAAATTTTCCAATATTCTTTTAATTTCACAATTGGATGATTCAGCTAAACCACTTGTCTGAGAATGATAAGTAGTAGCAATTCTATGGTTAATATGATATTTTTTAATAACTTCTCCATTATTGCATTTTTGAAATGACTTCCCCCATCAGTTATGATTACTCTTGGCATCCTAAATCTATAAAATATATTTGTTCTTAAAAGATTTACAACACTTTGAGCATCACATCAAGGTAAAGCAATAGCTTTTATCCATTTGCATACATAGTCTACTGCTAACAATATATATAAATTTTTGAAAGATGGTATAAATGGTCCCATGAAATATAATCCCCAAACATCAAATAACTCAACTTCTAACACATAATTGAGGGGCATCACATTCCTCCTAGAAATATTACCTACTCGTTGACATCGATCACAAGTTTTGATATAAGCGTTAACATCTCTAAAGATTATAGGCCAATAATATCCAGACTAAAAAATTTTGTATGATGTTTATCAATACCAAAATGTCCCCCAAAATCAGAACTATGACATTTTTGGATAATTTCATAAGTTTATTCTAAAGGCACGCAGTTTTTAATAATAAGATCCTTTCCTTGTTTATATAAAAATGGGTCATCCCAAAAATAAATCTTAGCTTCAGATACACATTTCCTCTTCTATTGGTACATCATTCCATATAGTATAACATCACTAACAATGAAGTTCACAATGTCGGCATACCAAGGAGCACGCCACTCATTAACATTGAACAATTCTTCATCTAAAAAATGTTCATTAATTTCGTTTTCAAAACAGAGTGATTTTTCTAATTCAAGCTTGGACAGATGATCAGCAATTTGATTCTCAAATCCTTTACTATCTACTATTTCAAATCAAATTATTGCAAAAGAGGAATTCATCTTATCAATCTTGGTTTTGCATCCTTCTTTTTCATTAAATACTTAAGAGTGGAATGATATGTATGCAATATACATTTAGTTCCAATTAGGTATGATCTAAATTTATCAAAAGCATATACTGCTGCTAATAAATCTTTCTCAGTTGTGGTATAATTAATTTTAGCTTCATTAAGAGTTCTACTAGCATAGTAGATAACTTTAAAAATCTTATCATATTTTTGTCCTAAAACAGCTCCAAAAATATAATCACTAGCATCACAAATTAATTCAAAAAGTTTTTCCCAATCTGGTGAAACAATAATTGGTGCAGTGACTAATTTTTCTTTTAATAATTCAAAACCTTTTAGGCACTCTTTATCAAAATTAAAAATTACATCTTTTTCAAGTAAATGGCATAGAGGCTTAGCAATTTTTGAAAAGTCTTTAATATATCGCCTGTAGAATCCAACATGTCCTGAAAAACTCCTAATTTCCTTTACACTCGTTGAGTGAGGTAAATTAGTGATCACTTGAATTTTTGTAGGTTCTACTTCCATACCATTTTCTGAAATTTGATGTCCCAAAACTATTCCTCCTGCTACCATAAATTGGCATTTTTCCCAATTAAGGACTAGATTTGTTTCTTCACAGTGCTTAAGAACTTTTGAAAGATGTTCTAAACATGAGTCAAATGATGTTCCAAACACTGAGAAACCATCCAAAAAAACTTCAATCCCTTTCTTAATTAAATCACAAAAAATTATCATCAGGCATCTTTGAAATGTAGTCGGTGCATTACATAAACCAAAGGGCATTCTTCTAAAAGCAAATGTACCATAAGGACTAGTGAAAGTAATTTTCTCTTGATCCTTAAGAGGTATCTGTATTTGGTGATAGCTGATATATCCATCCAGAAAATAAAAGTATTTATGCTCAACTAGTCTATCTAGCATTTGATCTAGAAAGGGCAGTGGAAAATGATCTTTCCTAGTGGCAAGATTTAATTTTCTATAATCATTACATATTCGTCATCATGTGAATTATCTTGTTGGTATTTACTTATTATGTTTATTTAAAGTTATAGTCACTCCTCCTTTCTTAGGAACACAATGAAGTCGACGAACCCATGCACTATTTGAAATAGGGTAGATAATTCCAGGATCTAACCACTTTAAAATTTCTTTCTTAACAACTTCTTTCATAACAGGATTCAATCTCCTTTGAGGATTAGCCCTGGGTTTATAGTTCTCTTCTATATGAATTCTATGGATAGAAATTGAAGGATTGATTCCTTTTATATCAACAATTATCCATCCAAAGACTTTCTTATAACTCTTTAAAGTTTTCATCAAACTCTCTTTTTATTTTGTAGTTAACTTTGAGGAAATTATAACAAGTGATGTAGAGGAAGCACTTAAAAAGTCATACTTCAAATGTTCAAGAAGTAACTTCAACTCTAGCTCAGGAGTTTTTTTCAATTGATGGACAAAAAAATGTATCTTTTTTTATTGTGTCCAAAACGTCAAAACTTTCTCGAACATAACTTGAATCTTCCTTTTATAAATCTTCAAATTGATTCAATTCCTCTTATTTCTTGTGTTCCAACTCTTTCATCTCAAATTTCTCTTCATAAGTTTTTTTGAAATAACATTTACTTAAGTATCTTATAACATCAATTCTATATTATTCATCATCTTTACCTTTTACAGGGTATTTCATTGATTTCAAAATATTAAATGTAATTGTTTGATCATTGACATGCATAGTTAATTCTCCTTTCTGCACATCTATCATTGCTCTTCCTATGGCTAGGAAAGGTCTCCCTAAAATGATAGGTATCTCCTTATCTTCCTCCTTATCCAACACAATGAAATCAATAGGAAAGATAAATTGATCCACTTTCACTAGGACATCTTCTATAACTCCTTGAGGATAGGTTATTGAACGATTTGCTAATTACAGAGTTACAGTAGTAGTGGTTATTTCTCCTAACCCCAATCTTTTAAATATTGATAATGGCATAAGGCTGATGCTTGCTCCTAAGTCACATAAAGCTTTCCCATAAAATTGTCTCCTATTGCACATGGAATTGTGAAGCTATCAGGATCTTTAAGCTTTTTAGGAAGCTTTTTCTCAATTATGGCATTGCACTCATCACTAAATGCAACAGTCTCATTATCTTTAAACTTCCTTTTCCTATGAAGAATATCCTTCATAAACTTCATATAGCTTGGCATTTATTCTTTAGCTTCAGCAAATGGAATATTAATTGTAAGCTTTTAAAAATTTTTTAGAAATTTTGGAAATTGCTTATCCTTGTTGTCGAAGCCTCTGAGGAAATAGAGGTGGTGGTTTTTTCAAATCAACTTTAAGTTGATAAATAGGTCTCTTTAAACCTTTCGGAGCATCCTCTTTTGGTTCTTTAATCTCTTCTGTCTCTACTTCAGTCTCTTTTTGAACTCTACCTTCCAATTCTCTTCCACTTCCGAGTTGAACAGCTTTTACTTGTTATTTATTCTGGTCTTTCGAATTTACTTCTGTATTTCTAGGAAGTGTCCTTAGGTTCTATTACTTATTTAATTTGTTATTTTTCCTAATTGATTCTCAATATTTCTAATTGTAGCTCCTTGACTTTGTAATTGATTTCCTATTTGTAACACCACTTCTTCTATAGACAACTTCTTCTCCTTAAATTGTGAATTACTGTTAAAGACTAGAGGATAAGTAGGTCTATAATTTCTATTCCCTTGGTTGTTCCAGTTTTCCAATGGGTTTACTTGATTGTTCCCCCATTGTTGATTATTACCACCCATAGTATTACTCCAATTGAAGTTGAGATGGTTCTTCCAGCATGTTATTTATGATATTCAAAGTTTCTAATGATTCATGAGAATCTACTATCTGGTCTAATGAATTCTCTTCAATCACAGGAACTGGTTGAGAAAAGTTCATTCCAAATTGGTCTAACTTCATTGAAATTGCTGCAACATGATTTGCTAGCATGGTAAAAGCATTGGCTTCGTGAATATTGGCTACTTTCTTGAGATTTACCCGTTCATAAGGCCATTGAAAATTATTTGTAGCCATCTCTTCAATTAAAGCATAAGCGTCATGAAATGGTTTTTACATCAATGAACAACCAACAGCGACATCGATAATAGATCTAAGAGATCCAGCTAATCCATTATAAAAAGTTTGAATTATTAACCAATCTCGTATAGCATGGTGCAGACACTTTCTTAATAGTTCTTTAAATCATTCCCATGTTTCACAAATATATTCCGCCTCAAATTGACATCAAAAATAGAAATTTCTTAGAGAATGATGGTTAATGATAATCAGGAGTTTTCTGAGTAGTTTTGATTGTCAGAGATGTAATTAAATATAAAAGCTTGCTCATATAAGAGAATGAAGATATGTAATACACATATATCTCTAGTTATTGAGGTTTTCATTTGGTTTTCCTTATACGAGAATCTCAAGAATTGGATATCCTAGAATTTTCTCTGGAATTGAGTCTATTTTTTCAAAGATAGTGTCATTGGGAAGCTGTTTAGAAATATGGTAGGGAATCCTAATTTCAAAATAATAGAGCCTCTAAAGCTTAACGAAGTAATAAGAAAGAAGCCAAATTATTGTTTCTATCATAGACTCCTAGGACATAAGATTGAAGAATGTCTCTCTTTTAAGGACCGACTTAAGAGAAATCATAATCATTCCCAAAGAATAATTGAAGGAACTAAAAGAAGACGTCATAAGTGTTGTCTTTGGTGAAGGTATGGAACCTTATCACCCATATAAGGAAGAAGGTTAGAATCTTATTCTGGCTAAGAATTTTAAGAAGATTAGTAGGAAATTTTTTAGACTTTCAAAGTAAGCTTTTGATGGAACCCAAGCATCAATCACACAAAATGTACTTTTAGTCTTGAATAAAATTAAGAGGTAAAATCAACACTAAAGCCAACAACATAAGAACGTAAAACTAAAGGAGAAATTGTATGTAAGGGTACAATGAAGATTATAGAGATTTTTCCTTCTAGGATAATTATTTTGGAGGGTCCTATGACTCTTGTGCCACTAACTCTGTCTAAATTTTATTATGGTCACACACAGACCATTAATAAAAGGAGTTGTGGTTTTCGTTATACTTCATCAATTTTTAATGAATATTTTTTAAATTACTAAAGTAATAATAACACCAAAATTTCTAATAATTATAATAATTATTATCATGTCATAAAGGAATCTATTAAAAATGACCATGAAAGTGATGACCTTTCTATTGATAGTAATGTCCCTATCCATAATTTTAATGGTACGACAATTATAAGATGTGAGTCACGTAGGGCATAGTTGATCACTTAGGCCATAGTAGTTGAATGCGAGAAGAGAGCTTTAAGAGTTTGAAGAAATTTGTTGTATTTCGAGTACAAAGGTTCTAAGCAATTATTAGGGGGTGTGTTGTTACCCCATCTTCGGGATGCATCGTTGTACTATATATAGAGCACGCCATTATATTCTATCGTCACACCGTCTTCAGGTGCATTGTTAAGCCTTCTTTGGGGTGCATTATAACATTCTATGTGGGATGGGAATTACACAATCATAGGGGCCTTGTTAAAGCCTCTCTGGGATGTAATATTACATCGCCCTCTGGGTGCAATGCTTCGTAGTATGCTCATAAGGCTGGTCGTTATTTTACAGGGTGATTCGTTACTCCATAGTGTACATCATGACTCCTTAAGGAGTTTCGTTCCAATGGGCAAGGATGGCCAATATTGGTCAACGACAGTTGATGAGTGGTGATCGACCATGGTTTGTCGTGGTAGGAATGGGAAGAGTTTGTTAGAACATCGGTGTAGAACACTAGACTTTAGCTTTCCCTTATGCTTATCCTCCTCCGAGCTTGTCTTCCTCTACTTTCATGAACGGGGTAGGGCCCTATTTGTAAAGTCTAGGAGAAGCCTCTCAACAAATAATGAAAAAATCTAGACCACTCCGTCGCATGCCCCAGAGAGATACCTTTGATCAAACAACAATCTACGTACATTTTAGTACCTTAACGGTGTGATAATTGAGTATCTTAGACTCGTTGAATTCATCTCATTGAGATACTCAATTTGACTATAAGTTGTCAGATTTAGAATGTATTTGGCCTTCCAATTTGGCACCAAAAAGCTTACAAAAATGATTTAATTACTCGATCTAAGCTTGATTAGACTCGAATTAGGTGAATATTGGTGTCATTACATTTGTCTCGTCAATCTGCTCAATGTAAGTTTACTAAAGTCTATGTGTTGGATAATTTTTAATGCGAGTTTAAATCTTTATTACTAAGAAAAAGCTTCAATATCCTCTAGACCGTCTCGAGCGTCATGCCAAATGACATTTTTTAGTTGATAACATATTAATTTTATTTATGCTCATTTTTTAAATTCCATTCATTTTACTTAATGCACATCCTCATGTAAGTGGTCTAAAAAACTCAAGTTTTTTCTTTAAAAAAAAACAGTACTTAATTATTAGCATACAAATTAAATTTTGAGAAATTCATTAAATTAAATTAGCATTAATACCTTAAGAAATAAATAAAATATTTTTTTTCTTATGTATCATTCACTCAAAATATTATATATATATATATATATATATATATATATATATATATATATATATATATATATATATATATATATATATATATATATATATATATATATATATAATTTAAACATAATATTTTAAGTATTTAAAATTTTCATTTAAACATTTTTGTGTGAATTTAATAAATTGTATGTAATGAAATAAATGATTAGAATGTTATATTTAAATTTTAAATAATTAAAATGTTTTGTATAATATTAAAAGCACTTGAAAACCTAAAAAATCAAAGCTCTCGATTGTCAAAAAGAAAAGAAGCATCTACGAAGGCGAGCAAGCTTGACGTCCAAGTAATCCAAGTAATCGCTCTTCGTACTTTAATATTGCTTCCATTATAATTCGGCCGACGCAGAACCCGTAAAGCCCCTTCTCAGATTGTGTTTTCTCCTTCGCATGCCTTATGAGTATGATGTCGGAAGGGATTCGGGAGCCTAACGTCGTTGATGACTTCGATATCGACGTTCTCTTGCAACGATTCAGCGATGATCCCTCTCTGGACTTCGATATCGACTTCGACCTCAATCTCCTCCGCGAGTCCTGGGTTCCCGATTCTGATCTGCCTCCAAATGTTTTCCAGTCTTCAGAATCTACCAATCCGGTTTCAGTTCCCCTTAGGAATGATGATCACCCAACGCTGGAGGCTGACTCTCCGTTTTCCGTCTCTTCGTTCGCGAACTACATCGAGAACTTTCTTATGGAAGATGTAGATTGGGGCGACGGAGGAAAGGGAGCCGGCGAAGACGGTGTAGCGGATTTTTTCTCGGGAGTGCTATTTGATGATTCAATAAAATCAAAGGATGATGTGGATATCCCTGAATCGTATGATGCGGTAGTTAAGGAGGGCCAGAGCAAAGAGGAAGTGGCTCCTGATGTGGTTGTTGCTGAGGATGATGACGATTCTGTCAGCAAAAAACGGAGAAGGTATGATTGATTAAAAATTGTTCGATTGTTCATTGAAGCCTAATCACTCCCCCTTTTTTTTTTCTTGTTTGCTTTTAGGCTTGTATTGTGAAAAAAATAAAATAAAAAGGCCTTTTGTATTGGAGCCATATAAAAAAAATTGCTGTAATATACCTAGTGCAGTTTGTAATTTTTGTTTTTATTTTATGCTTCAACTCCTCAGGCAAATGAGGAATAGAGAATCTGCTATGATCTCGAGAGAGAGGAGGAAAATGTACATAAAGAACCTTGAGATGAAGAATAAGCACTTGGAGATGGACTGCCGTCGCCTTCACTATACTCTCCAGTGTTGCATGGCGGAGAACCTGGCGTTACGCCAGAGCTTGCAGTTTCGGATGAATAGGTCCTGCGGTGCTTCCGCGTCCAAACAGGAGTCTGCCGTACTCTTCATGGGTAAGGCGTACCATGAGCGATATCTTGGCCTTTGGATTTTCTTCTTTAAACTTCTTACAGTTGTTAGAATTTTGTTAAATTGTATGGATACTTATTATATTCTAATTCTCTCATTGCATCTTTTGTTTGGTCTAATTTTTTGTCTGTTTTCCAAACTGGCTGGAAATTACTTGCATTTAGGTGGTGTTTGGGAGCATACTTATTATCAGATTTTGCCATGGATTTAACTTAAATCCAGGCAAACACTGAAAAAGTGAAAAATAAATCCAACACTCCGATAAATCAAACTTCATCTAGTTCTTTGGCTTCTTTCTTGCGTTCCATCAACTTAAATCTAGATTTAGTAAATCTCATTACGAGACGGATTTATCCGGTCGTGGCACGAGCTCCTCCCGTTGTTTGTGTAATTTGGATTTATCGGATTACATGAATCTTGTTAAATGTAAATCTAATCTTCAGCCAAACACCGCCATAATGCAAAGATTCAAACTAGATATTTGTTGGCATTTTTATGCTAGCTGCTGGATTTTCCTGTAAGTTGGCTCTTTGAAAATTAAGCAAATCTAAAACTTATTCTTTAAAGTCTGTCATCATTACTTCCAATTTGATTGTACAACTTTTGCTTTCAATTTGAACTTGCTTGAGCCTTATCAATTATTTTGTATGCCTTGTAATTATCCCGTATTCTTGATGTGGAGGTGCTATTTTATGCTTTGACAGAATCCCTGCTGTTGGGTTCCCTGTTCTGGTTCGTGAGCCTCGTGTGCCTATTTCTTCTTCCCAGCCTGCGAAGCCTAAGACCAAACTTGGAAGCATTAAGCTGGTTGGAAAGAGGTCTCGCAATGGTGGTTTCAAGGAGAAAGAGTAGAAATATTCTTACGTTGGGTAAATATTTAAAACTCAATTTGCTTGGACTGAGAAGACGATGCAGAAGCATGAGAGCTAGGATGAAGTTCTTTTTATTTCCGCTCCATGCCTTTCTTGCCTAATCTCAATTGTTATGTTATTGGTTTCACTTTCCTTGACATTTGAAATTCTTTTACTTCTATGTTTCTACTTCCGAGTTTCCTTTTAAATTGCTATTTATTTTTGTGCAAAACGATATTTATGGTTTCTAAGTAATACTAATGGTCTTGTTCTGTGTTATGACAGCCTATATCCAACCAATTTGATTTTAGCATATAAGTTATAATGATTTCTAGAGTACACACACACATACACACAGATATATATATATATATATATATATATATATATATATATATATATATATATATATATATATATATATATATATATANATATATATATATATATAGAGAGAGAGAGAGAGAGAGAGAGAGAGAGAGAGAGAGAGAGAGAGAGAGGAAAAAGGCTTCTCATCCATAGATAAGTCAATTACAAATTCTTAATTGAGGGATGTATATATATTTAATTACATATTTTGGTTGAAAGAAAGTGAAAGATATGAAATGATTCTCAGTGTTTGTAGGTTGATTATGAATCCTCAGTTATTAGTTTTGAGATTTTTATTTTTAAGCTTTCAGCTTCCAAACAAAGGATAGGACAAATGATAAGGTAAAACTGACTCTAGGCTTGGCTTGGTACCGTTATTGCTATTTGGAAGGTTAGCGGAGAAGTATTTGACTGAGAAGTTGTGACAAATTGTTGTTATTAATGCTGATGATTGAGTTGATAATTATAACTTCTTTTTTTTTTTTTTTGGGAAATTGAGGGCTACGCCCAGCAAAATTTAAGTATTAAAATTTAAAAGTACTGGGATCAAAACTCATTTACAAAAGAAAATATGAGTTTGAGAGAGAGAGTGACGACAGAAGTGATCAAATATACCAATGGAAAAGCAAAAAAGATCTATCCAGAGGATAGACTGAGCTCAGACAATACGACATCCTCTATGAAAAGTTCCGTCAAGGTATTACCGAATTTTCTAAAAATTAGAGCACCAACAGTTCTAAGGCATTAGACCAAGTTATATTTGTTCAGTATAGAGACTGGACGAGAATGAAGAGAACCAATCAGAGGTAATCAGAGATTCATTCATGAAGATAAGCCGGTTAAGCACATAATTATTGCTCTCCAAAATGGCAAGTGGATGAATTAGGTCAGAAATTTTAAATTCCAAATTCAAAAGTTGATATTCAAAAGTAGTTTTATCAACCAGCAGAAGAACAAAACAATCAAATAGTAGATAATCAACTGTGTCACATTCATTCGGAAAAAAATAAAGGCCTTCCAATAAGGGAATACGGTAAAGGAAATCAACTGATAAGTAAAAGGAGAGAACATATAAGCAATAGTGTAAAGCAGACCTAACAAATAATATTCACTATACACCATATAATCCAGCCAAAATACATAAAAATCCGCCAGAGTAAAGGAGAAACCTGCACTATTAAGCCTGGAACCGAGAGCATAGGAGGTTTGGAATTCTATCCAAAATGCATAAATTCACCCGGTTGAACTATCAAAAGGTATGAGAACATCGGCGAATTCCAATTATTGCATAAATTTTGAATAAAAAAACAGTAGTAAGGTTATAATGATTGGGCTTGAAGGTTGTAAAATAAAAGTAATGAGGGGGGGGGGGATTTATGTGATCCAAGAGAGTTTTAAAGATAATATTTCTGAAAGTATGAGCATTCCTTTCTAACCAAACATATTGGGATGTAACTTGTATGCAAGAAGGGAACCCGTTGGAATATTGCAATTTAAATAGTTGGTAAATGAGAAATATTGCTGAAAGCAACAATATGAAGAACAGAGCCAATAAAAGAGCATAATTTTAACAATTGAAAGGAGAAGGGCCAGTTAAAAAAGAGATGAGTTGTGTTTCATTATCACCTTCACATAAAATACAAATATTTTGTAAATTACAGTCTTTAGACATCAAAGCATCAATAGTAACAAGCCCATTGTTTAAGTTTTTCGGTTTAAAGTAAAAAATTTGAGTTAATAATGTTTGAACAAAATTAATTTGCTCTGGGACATAACGAGGAGTGAGAATAAAGGAAGTTGTAAATCTCTTTATGAGCTAGAGCAAGCTTGCCCAACCAAGTGCAATTAAAAATAGAATGAACACTGGAAATGTTGAGGATAAAGTTAACGCATTCTCTGGCATCTTGATGATTATAGGATAGGGCCCAAGCATTTGACGATATCAACATAGAAGTTGGAGTAGTTTAAGGAAAACCAAATCATGCAAAAACAGAACTATCAAAGTGCTCATAAAGATAAGATCCATCCACTTATGGATCAAAGAAGAAGGAGAGGTGACTATTGGTTGTTATCTAAAATTTAAAGTCTTCTCTAAGCCTTTTGAAAGTTTGAAGTACAACTTTCTAGAGCGTTGAATGAGAGTCTTTGCCAACCTGAAGTAAAGAACCATAATAGTGAGAGAACCACATAGAGACAATAGAGTTAGAATTGTAAGTTTTTGATATGAGCTTTGCTTTGCTCATGATATTCAAGGAATCAAGGCTAGTAAGTTTTGTTGTTGTGTGCCGAGAAATAGTGTGCATTTTCATGCTTGAGCCACCGAAACTACACATTTATTTGATGAGTGATGAAATAGTCTTTTTCAAGCATTTTGGAAGATAGGTTGCCCTTAGCCACAAATGAAGTTAGCTCCATATATTATATCTACTAAGCTGGAACCTCCCAGCAAAGGAGAGCAACTTCTTCTTCCATCCACATAAAGTGGATTTCATTCTCTCGAGTTGTGAGTCTATATGAGTGGATAGTAATGCCTAGATGTTTTGAAGGGTGGGGTTTCTTATGATAGCCATCATTTCACTTGAATAAGAACATTTTTGAGGAGGAACTAACTTAGTGAAGTCAATGGAAGATCTAGCAGGATTAACTTGGAGATTGGTTGCCGCCTAAAAAGTTAAAAGAGACTTAGATAACTTTTAAATGGATTGAGAGTTGGCTTTGCCAAAAACAAATAAATCTGCATAAATGAGATGATTGACTTAGGGCAAGCAGTATTCGTAGAGTATTAAATATTATCTATCAAGTATGAAAAATAGTCCATAATAATATTAAATAGGTATGGTGACAAGGGACAACTCTGTCTTAAGCTTGTAGAGGAGTTGAAAAAATCTTGAAACTCACTATTTAGGATAATAAAACATGGGACTTGGTCTGCACATGCTTTAATCCAAGAAATGAATTGAGGTGGAAAGCCCATCTATTATAAAGAAAATTTCTGTTAGCATTGTCAAAAGGGTTATGATAGTTGAGAAGCTTAAAATAAAATTTAATGGCTTCAGAAGCACTACTCTTTTGATTATTAAGGCAAGAGGCATTAGATTGAATTTTGTTGATGCAATTCCTTGTTTTCTTAGAATTAATCCTTTGAAAAAGGAATTTCACATCATCCTCTGCTTTTATGAGCCAAGCACACTACACGCTATTTAATCCACTTGAATTCATTCCAAAACATCATAAAGCTGATGTTAGATCTCCAAAGCAACAAAAATAAGCCTTTTATTTCATGAGTTACTTTTCAATGGAGTCTGAATATGAGATTGAGAGGCTGTAAGCTCAGAGAATCTCTTGGCGATGTAGCTTGAAGAATACCAATTGACTTTTTGCAGAGTAAATTTAACATTTTTAATTCTATTACATAGAGAAAAGAGGGGTCCCTTTTAGTAGGTAGACTCTAATGTAGTATTAACCTGAATTTTAAATTCGGGGAAAGAACTTCAATAGTTTTTATAAAGAAATAGGCTTTGAAGAGCTCAAAATAAAATTTAATGGCTTTAGAAGGGTTATGACAGTTGAGAAGCTCAAAATAAAACTTAATGATTTCAGAAGCAATACTCTATTGATTATTAAGGCAAGAGCCATTGAATCGAATTTTCTTTATGCGATTCCTTGTTTTCCTAGAATTAATCCTTTAAAAAAGGAATTTCACATCATCCTCTGCTTTTGTGAGCTAAGCACACTGCACACTATTTAATTTACTTGAATTCGTTCCAAAGCATCATAAAGCTGATGTCAGATCTCCAAAGCAACAAAAAAAAGCTTTTTATGTGATGGGTTACTTTCCAAATGAGTTTGAATATGAGATTGAGAGGCTCTAAGCTTAGAGATTCTTTTGGAAATGTAGCTTGAAGAATACCAATGGGCTTTTTGTAGATTAAATTTGACATTTTTAAGTCTATTACATAGAGAAAAGAGGGGGGCACCTTTAGTGGGTAGACTCTAAAGCAATAGTAATCGAAATTTTAAATTCTGGGAAAGAACTCGAATAGTTTTTATAAAGAAATCGGCTTTGAGGAGTAATATCATAATCCAAAAATAAAAGAATAGGTGGTGGTCTGAAGTAGAAGCTTTTAAAACATTAAAATTGGAGCATTGAACAGAATAAAACCATGTGAGATTCCCAAAAGCTCTATCTAATAAACAACGGATAGGGTTATTCAGCTGTTGGTTGAACTAACTGTTGGCAAAATCATGATTTGTGAACTCCGTAAGACCATAATCAAAGGTAAATTTATTAAAATCCACTATTTTGCTAGGGATTGGAGGGATGCCTCCCAGCTTATCTTTGATGTTTAAGATGCAATTGAAATCTCCTCGAATACATCAAGGCTCCATAGCTCCTTTCTCTTAGTGGCACAATTATCATTATAGATAACTGTGACATGGAATTTTATGGAGGAAGAGAAAGAGATAGATCCGTGTATGAATTGTGATTGTATGCCCAATGCATTGAAAACAAGAATGAAAGAATTCCACTTAACCCATATACGCTCATTTGAGGAAATATGAAAATTATGAACAGGTTGTACATAAGAGAAGGTAGTGAAGTGATTATTAGAGCTTGAGTTAGAGAGATGAGATGCTAAGCTTTTCTTCCAACAAACAAAGAATATCCAACTTGTGATTTTTAATGAGATTCCTCCTGTTAGTGACTCTGATTACTATTAAAACCTCTGACAATCCAAATTGCAAGTTTGGAGTATATTGGCATAATCAACAAATTGAAGTGGGGACAATGCCTCGGGATCTACTTTTTTCAGAACGAGGGTAGAAGGTACAAAGGAAGAGGGAGGGGGAGATAAAGAAGAGAAATTTGTTGCATGTCCCCAGGAGGCGATGGAGAATTGGGCATGTGAGAAGAGTGATTTGATCTGGAAAGAGGGGGGGGGGTCAAGGATCCCAGTGGGAAAGGAGTTAAGAGGAGATATGATTCTTGAGGTTGGCCATATCCATTCCTAGAGCAGCTTCTGCCTCTTAGAAGAGGAAGGATGAGAGGTGGCCAATAGTTTGGGGAATTTGGGCAAGAGGCACTGTCGCGAGTGAAGGTTTTAATGGATTTGCAGGGTTTTAGTTTCCATTCATACAAAATCGGTTGATGAATATGTAATTCATTCACATAAATTGTGATAGACTCGAAAAGGATTGATTCAGTGTGGCTTTGGACACTAGCTAGCAAAAGATAGCCATGTATCTTTTTGTAGTGAGAGAATCAACGCTTAATGGAAAACCAAATTTACTCACTATCTTGGAAATATATTTTTCAGCCTAACGATAGTGAATAAGATTAAGTAGTTTGATCCAAATAGATTTCTCCTTTTAATCTTCTCTAAATGGTTTAAATCTAAGGGTCCATTTTTTTTAAATGAAGGGCTTCCCATTTTTGAAACAGAAGCCATCATTTAAGACAATAAGCATATCATCTTCATAGTTGAAAGTTAAAAAGAAAAAAAAAACCATCTCAAAGTGAGATAAATTCCATCGATCCATTTGGCTTCCAAGTGTTAGATATACCTTGTAACAGTCATCCGTCATCCGTGAAAGGGCGTTTACCAAGGGTGTATCCCACGAGAGCCAAGCTCCAGCGTTTAGAAGCCTTCTTGGATCTTATCCTCTGAAAAGATGACCTTATCTGCGTGGTTAGGGATGTAGTAGAGGTTGAAGGTTGAGGCATGACCAAAGAAAAATATGTTGAGATTTTCATACATATTTTACATTAATATTGATAATATTGCACTTTAAAGAATGTATTTTTGATGTTTTGTTGCAGGTATATTGAATTATGGTCATTGGAGCAAAAATATGTTAAAATAAGCGAATTTGGAGTAAAAATGACCAAAATATGTAGATTTTAATTAAGGCGTCGGCGGCGAGCCCAACGTCGCCGACGACGAGTTTTTGCCTAGAGTCCAAAATCAAATATTCTAGAAGGCCGCCGACGGCACCATCGAGGTCGCCGACGGAGAGAGCGGCAGTTCTTTTAACAGGTGCATTGAATGTGGACGATTTTTGAATGGACGCTTAGACAACTCTTGGAAAACTCTTCTACAAGTTTAAGAGAAACATTTGGACCGAAAAAAGAGGAGCCTCGTGGTGGTGTCCGCTGAGTTTTTGTTGTTTATAGAGTGTAGAGAGTTTAATTTAGGGTTAGTATTGTGAGGAATTCTTCGAGAGATTGTAAGAGTGGAGAGAAAGTGAGATTTTTTCCTCCTTGCCGCTTCGAAGAAGAATTTTGTGTGTTGTAAAGAAAAGAAGAGATTCGGAGGAACTTCGAGGTGTTTGCTTGTGGAGGAATTAGAGATAAGTGGTATTTACTTATTGAAGTTTGTATGATTTTGCTTTTATATATAAGTTCTAAGTTTTGTCGTATCTTCTCCATGAGTTCTGAGTAGTTTTCTTTGTATTTCTTCTTGTCTTGAGATTTTGTGAAATGGTGATTTGAATTGGTTGAGCCATGAGAATGTTAAAGGAGTTGTGATGATCTTTTTACTTCGATCTTAATTTACTTTCATTTTTACCAATTGATTTGTTAAAATATGTTGAGTTTTACAACTAAAGTGAAGATTGCATCCAAGATTTAGGGAGGTCAAAGTCATTGAAAGTTGGGTGCAAATAAATAGAGAAATAAAATTATCGGGCGTAGAATTGGAGATTTTAGAGTGACAGACTAAAATCCTCAATTCGATCCTATCGTTTGGGTGCTAAAGTGTAGATGTTAGCTCTCAGACGAGGAGAACGTGGGAGCTCCGAAGTGACAGCCGGTATCCTCCCAGCCTAGTCGCAGATTCAGTAACCAAGTATAGGATTAGTCTGTTCTTTATGTCTGGACCAAAGGGTAAATAATAGGTATGCTCCTATTTGACACAATACAATTTGAACTAATTCACTTTATCCATTCACTTTAATTTCTTAACAAGGAGAATGATGTTTTCTTATATATTGAACCTCACATTAGAAACTTTATTAGTAGAATTAGTCAATTAAGAGTTTGTTAAAATTACATATTTATTTCAATTGTCTATTAGTGACAAATAAGCAATTTGAACTGTATTGTTGTGATTAAGTATTGATTTTCTAAATCCTAGTTCGTAGCATCTAGTATTACTCTCTATGGGATCGATATCTAGGACTTCATTAGAGCCTTGTATTACTTGAGCAATACGTATATTTGCGTTGATAAGTGTGACTTTGTAATTATTGAATATTTTATACACATTTTTATCAAATCTATAACCATTGTCAAGTTTTTGATGTCGTTGCTGAGGAGTTAAATCTTCTAGCAACAGTATCAAATTCTTGTATTTTTAAGCATATATAAAGTCGCTGTCAAGTTTTTGGCGCCGTTGCCGGGGAGAAAAAAATATCATAATTAGAATAATGAACAAATTATGACTATTAGAAAACTTTTACTTGAATTGCAACTTATATTCATATCTAGTTAACTGTTTTTTTGTGTACTGATTTCAATTGTATGCGTAAATTTTGACATGAAAATCTTATACCCTACAATTTGGAATTAGAACACACTGTTAGAAGAATTAGAAAACTAAGAAAAGAACCTAGAAATCCTGACACAATGAAAAATAACGTGAACAATTAAGGAATAGAAAATGAACATCAGCCTAGTCCTCTACGAGATTATGCGAATCGTACAACAGATAAAATTCACTTATCTATCCAAAATCTTGATTTAGCTGCTAATTCATTTGAGCTTAAACCTTCTATTATTCAAATGGTACAAAACAATCAATTCGGAGGTATACCAAATGAAGATTCTAATTTACACCTCGCTAGTTTTTTAGAACTTTGTGCTACCTTTAAATATGACAGAATTTTGAACGATGCTGTTAGACTTAAACTTTTTCCTTTTTCACTTAGGGATAAGGCTAAGATGTGGTTAAATTCGTTAGCACCTGGATTTATTAGAAATTGGGAAGACTTTCACAGAAATTTCTATCCAAATATTTCTTATTATCCAAAACTGCTAAACTTAGAAATGACATAACATCATTTTGTCAGATTGATAGACAATCGATATATGAAGCTTGGGAGAGATTTAAAGATCTTCGTAGGAAGTGCCCTCATCATTCGTTATCAGATTGGTTGATAATTCAAATTTTTTATAATGGATTAGTGGGATCTCTTAGATCGATTATAGATGTTGCATCTGGTGGTTCTTTAATGTCAAAACATTTTAATGAGGCTTATTCGTTAATAGAAGAGATGACTACCAATAATTTTCAATGGCCTTCTGAAAGGGTAAATCATAAAAGAGTAGCTAGTATTCACGATTCTGATGCATTATCTATGTTATCTTCGCAGATTGTTGTAATATCAAAGAAATTAGATAATTATGGAATGAATTATTCTCCAACATCTATTATGATGAAAGAGAATTTATCTGGGGCAATTTGTGGATGTTCAACCGTCGTATGAGTCTTTAAATGCGATTAACAATAGACTCAACAATCCTTATTCAAACTATTATAACCCAGGTTGGAAGAATCATCCTAATTTTAATTAGAATAACAATTCCTCTACAAATCAACAGTGAGCGAACAACCTTGTGAACCCATTGGGAAATTCATCAAAGAAAATATTAATTATAGACCTTCTTATCCTTCAGGATTTAACAGTAACACTCAATTTAAGGAAAAGAAGTTGTCTATGGAAGAGATGATAATAAACATGGGTCAACAATTGCAGAATCAAGGAAATCAATTACAAATTCAAGGAAATCAATTACAAATTCAAGGAACTGCTATCAAGAATATTGAAAACCAATTGGGGCATATCGTTACTGCGCTTAATAATCGAATATTGGGAACTTTTCCTAGTATTGTGGAACTAAATCCTAAAGATCAAGGAAAAGAATAGATAAAAGTGATGCAATTACGAAGTGGAAAAGAATTGGAAACAAAAGTGCAGAAAGAAACGGAAACTGAAAAATAGAAAGTGGATACAGAAAAAGAAAATGATCATGAATACCTAGATTTAGAATATTCACTTACACCAATGAAAATTATTGTGGATAAACATCCACCACCGTTTCCTCAAAGATTAAAGCAACACAAAAATGATGAACAATTCTCCAAATTTATAAAAATTCTTAAGAAATTAACGGTAAATATTCCCTTTGTAGATGCTTTAGAGCAAATGCCCAGTCATGTAAAATTTATGAAAGATATTTTGAACAAGAAAAGGAAGTTCATTGATAATGAGACTGTTGCACTTAGCGAAGAGTGTAGTGCAATTGTTCAGAAAAAACTTTTTGAAAAATTAAAAGATCCAGGTAGTTTCACTATGTCGTGTGCTATCGGTGAAAAATTTTATGGAAGAGCTTTATGTGATTTGGGAGTCAACATTAATCTTACGTCTCTATTAATTTTCAAAAGATTAGGATTAGGAGAAGTCTCATTTACTTCTGTAACTCTTTAGTTAGCGGATCGTTCAGTTAATTATCCTAAGAAAGTTATAGAAGATATGTTATTAAAAGTTGATAAATTTATCTTTCCTTTGGATTTCATTGTTTTAGATACGGAGAAAGATGAAGAAATTCCTATAATTTTAGGGAGACCTTTTTTAGCTACTGGAAAAGTTATAATAGATGTTCAAAAGGGAGAATTAATTATGAGAGTTAACGATCAAGAAGTGACTTTTAACATTGCGAAATCTATGAAATACCCTGCTTTTGAAAGAGATAATGAATGTTTTTGCATGGAAATTAGTGAACATCAATTGCACAAGCATTTTAAAAGACATTTTGAAGAGAGAACATTTTGAAGACAAAGATAAAGTTATTTCGGATGAATAGAAAATGAAGAATTAAATTATGTTCAGGAAAGATTTGAGATGTATATTACAAGAAATGCTGATAAGAATCTAGTTCCGTCAATTATAAAACCACATGAACTTGAGTTGAAAATATTATCTAACCACTTGAAGTATGTGTTTCTGGGATTATTATATCTTCAGAGTTAAATGATTTGCAAGAGCAAAGATTTTTGGATATATTAAAAAAATATAAGAAAGTATTTGGTTGGATCTTAGCTGATATTAAAGAAATCAGTCCTTCGATTTGTTTGCACAAAACTATATTGGATGAACAATATAAACCAAGAGTTGATTCACAAATGAGATTAAACCCAATGATGAAAGTAGTCAAGAAGGAAATTTTGAAATGGTTGGACACTGGAATTATATATCCTATTTCAGACAGTGCATGTGTAAGTTCAATTCATTGTGTTCCTAAGAAAGGAGGAGTGACTGTTGAAACAAAAGAGAATAATGAATTAATACCCATCAGACAAGTTACTGGGTGGCGTATTTACATTAATTATAAAAAATTAAACACTGCCACTAGGAAAAATCACTTCCCTTTACCATTTTTAGATCAAATAGTGGATAGACTTGTTGGACATATTTTTGTTTTTTAGATGGATATACCAGCTACCATCAAATTCCTATTGCTCCTGAGGATCAAGAAAAGACAACATTTACTAGTTCTTTTAGAGCTTTTGTTTTTCGAAGAATGCCTTTTAGATTATGTAATGCACCTGCAACATTCCAGAGATGTATGATGTCTGTATTTAGTAAGTTAATTGATGATGGATTATAAATGTTTATGGATGATTTCTCTGTATTTGAAACATCATTTCACGCATGCTTAAATTATCTTGAAAAAGTTTTGGAGTTATGCGAAAGAATTAATTTAGTTCTAAATTGGGAGAAATATCAATTTATGGTTGCAGGAAGAATTGTGTTAGCATAAAATTTCGGAAAATGGTATGGAAACAGACCCTGCAAAAGTTCAAGTTATATCTAAATTAACACCTACTAATGTAAGAGGGGTTAAAAGTTCGGAAAATGGTATGGAAACAGACCCTGCAAAAGTTCAAGTTATATCTAAATTAACACCTACTAATGTAAGAGGGGTTAAAAGTTTTCTTGGACATGTTGGTTTTTACAGGCGTTATATTAAAGATTTTTAAAAAATTACTAAACCTCTATGCCAACTTTTAGAAAAGGATAAAAATTTTGAATTTACTAAAAGTTATTTAAATGCGTTTGAGTTATTAAAAGAAAAACTAATCACAGCCCCTATTATAGTTTCACCTGACTGGGAGAAACCTTTCGAACTGATGTGCGATGCTAGTGATTATGCTATTGGAACTGTTCTTGGACAAATGTATAAANTCAGACAGTGCTTGTGTAAGTTCAATTCATTGTGTTCCTAAGAAAGGAGTGACTGTTGAAGCAAAAGAGAATAATGAATTAATACCCATCAGACAAGTTACTGGGTGGCGTATTTACATTAATTGATGATGGATTATAAGTGTTTATGGATGATTTCTCTGTATTTGAAACATCATTTCACGCATGTTTAAATTATCTTGAAAAAGTTTTGGAGTTATGCGAAAGAACTAATTTAGTTCTAAATTGAGAGAAATATCAATTTATGGTTGCAGGAAGAATTGTGTTAGAGCATAAAATTTTGGAAAATTGTATGGAAACAGACCCTGCAAAAGTTCAAGTTATATCTAAATTAACACCTACTAATGTAAGAGGAGTTAAAAGTTTTCTGGGACATGTTGGTTCTTACAGGCGTTATATTAAAGATTTTTAAAAAATTACTAAACATCTATGCCAACTTTTAGAAAAGGATAAAAATTTTGAATTTACTAAAAGATATTTAAATGCGTTTGAGTTATTAAAAGAAAAACTAATCACAGCCCCTATTATAATTTCACCTGATTGGGAGAAACCTTTCGAACTGATATGCGATGCTAGTGATTATGCTATTGGAACTGTTCTTTGACAAATGTATGAAAAAATTTTAAAAGTTATATACTACGCTAGTAAAACTCTTAATGATGCTCAAATTAACTAACAGTTACTGAAAAAGGGTTACTGGCTATTGTGTATGCTTTTGACAAATTTAAATCTTATTTAATTGAGACTAAATGTGTTGTGCACGCTGATCACTCTGCTATTAAATATCTGATGCAAAAGAAGTATGTGAAACCAATGTTAATTAGATGGATACTTTTGATGCAAGAATTTGATTTTGTGGTTATTGATAGAAAGAGAACTGATAATCAAATTGTTGATCATTTGTCGAGATTATAATATCATGAATTATCTGACACCGATAATGAAAATACAGACTATTTTCCTGATGAACAATTTTATAATATTAATTAGTGGAAAACATCATGGTTTGTTGATATTGTTAATTATATTATAAGTGATATTTTGTCACCTATGTTGACATTGCAATAACAAAGAAAATTCATTTATGATGCGAAAGTATATTTTTTGGATGAACCTAATTTATATAAATAATGTAAGGATCTTATTACGAGAAGATGTGTACCTTATGAAGAAACTGAACTAATCATTCAAAAATGTCATGATTCTAAATTTGGATTACATTTTGAGATTGATAAAACTGCTTATAAAAGTTTGCAAGCTGGATTCTATTGGCCTACACTCTTTAGAGATGTTTACAGATACATAAAAATTTATGATCGATGTCAACGAGTAGGCAATATATCTAGAAGAAATGAAATGTCTCTGAATTTCATGTTAGAAGTTGAGATATTTGATGTTTAGGGATTAGATTTCATTGATTATTTTTTCCTTCATCTGGGAACTTATACATATTAATTGTGGTAGACAACGTTTCAAAGTGGATTGAAGCACAAACTTTACCTCGTTGTGATGCTAAAAGTGTTTTCAAGATTTTTAAAGAAAAATATTTTCACTAGATACAAAATGCCGAGAGTGATTATCACTGACGGAGGATCCCATTTTAGGAATAAATACATTTAGAGATTTGCAAAAAAGTTTAATATTATTCATAGAATCTCTACTTCCTATCACCCTCAAACCAGTGAGTTAGTTAAAATTTCTAATAGAGAGATTGAACAAATACTTGAGAAAACTGTGAACTCTAGTAGAGTAGATTGATCTACTAGACTGGATACCGCATTATGGGCTTACAAGACTGCTTATAAAACTCCTATTGGAATGACTCCTTACAGACTGATTTTTGGAAAGACTTGTCACTTTACCAGTAGAATTGGAGCATAAAGCATATTGGGCGATTAAAGAATTCAATTATAATTTAAAAGATGCTGGTGAGAAGAGATTGTTACAAATGAATGAATTGGAAGAATTAAGAAATGAATCTTATGATAACGACAGAATTTATTAGGAGAAACTAAAGTTATGGCATGATCGGAAGATTAATCAGAAGAACTTTGAACCAGGACAAGAAATTTTGTTTTACAATACAAGGCTGAAGTTATTCCCTGAGAAATTGAAATCTCATTGGTTATGACCCTTTACTGTGACTCGAGTTTATACTTACAGAGCTGTTGAAATTGAAGATCAAAAGACAGAATAAATTTAAAGTAAATGGACACAGATTAAAGCCGTATTTTGAGGGTAAAAGACCAAATTTTAAAGAGGTTTTAATGGTCAGTCAACCTGAGTAACATCTGAATAGGTCGGGCTGACGACGTTAAACCAAGCGCTTTATGAAAGGCAACTCATAGTTATCTTTATTTTTATTGCGATTATAGTATTTTTGTTTTAAATTATCGTTAGTTTGTGGTAGATTTACTTTACTACCGATATGTCTATGTTTGTGATTTGATTTGAACTTATATGTTTGCTTTACTTTCGATTTTTACTTCTAGATCTCAGTATAGTTGAGATTGAGCATAAAATGTTTGTTTTCAGCGTTTAGAGTGTTGTGGCTTGGATTGCGACGTTTAATTGATGTATTAAGGTTGAGAAAATACCAAACTTATGTGTGTTGTGTAACGTGTATTATAAGCATTGGATTTTATATATAATTATGATGTGTTGTGAATGTTTATTTGTGTTAGTACATCATTTAATCACTTAAAATTCATGTCTAGAATGATTCAACGAATGTCAATGAGACTTGAAATTGATCAAGCCTCGTAATATTACAGACCAGTTGAAGTTAAAATCTTGAGAAGGAACTGCAAAATTTTCAGAATGAGGAAAATGCCTAAAATATTGAGGTATGATTTATATTTAGAATTTTCTTTCCACATGTATCATTTCATATTGAAAATTTTAAGTTTAGGGGAGGGAAGGAAAATATTAACTATTAGATCTCAATTTTAATATTTTAAAAAATTATTAATATGAGTTTTTGTAGTGAATTTAATTCAAATAACTATATTTTGTAGATATTTAAATATTATGGTAGATTTAAAGAAATATTTTTATAAGGAAAATTAATTTTGTAGATTAAGATATTTAGTATAAGGGAATAAAACTATAGTTAACTATTTAAAGTAAATAAAACTATATTTTGAAATATTAAGAATCTTAGAAATTCATTTGAGAAGAAAAGATTGGGGCTCAATGATGTAAAATCTATGAAATACTTATAAGGTAAAGGAATGCTTTGAGTTTCAAATTTAGGGAAAGAAATGTGATGATCAAAATCATTAAAGGCTATCTAGATATAGTAATCCTCACTTGAAAAAGAAAAAGAAAGGATATATATATGATTGAAAGCAATCTAAATGAAAAAAAAAAAGAAAAAAAATATAGAAGTGAGGAGAAGCTTGAGGAGATGCCTAATCAAAAATTGGCTTCACTTGGATCAACCTAAAGGGAAAACCTAAATACATTCCTGAACTTATATTTATGAATTAGCATCTTTTACTAGTAGTGTTCTCATGAAGTTCCTAACATTTGAATATTCTAAGTAACTTGATTTTACAACATATAATCATTTTTGAAATGAATATAAAAGGAGCCCCGTAGTGGTGTCCGCTTAGTTTTTGTTGTTTGTAGAGTGTAGAGAGTTTAATTTAGGGTTAGTATTGTGAGGAATTCTTTAAGAGATTGTAAGAGTGGAGGGAAAGAGAGATTTCTTTCTTCTTGCCGCTTCGAAGAAAAATTATGTGTTGTAAAGAAAGGAAGAGGTTCAGAGGAACTTCGAGGAGTTTGCTTGTAGAGAAATTAGAGATAAGTGGTATTTACTTATTGAAGTTTGTATGGCTTTGCTTTTATATATAAGTTCTAAGTTTTGTCGTATATTCTCCATGAGTTTTGAGTAGTTTTCTGTCTTTCTCTTTGTCTTGATATTTTGTGAATTGGGGATTTGAATTGGTTGAGCCATGAGAATGTTAAAGAAGTTGTGATGATCTTTTCACTTCGATCTTAATTTATTTTCAATCTGACCAATTGATTTGTTAAAATATATTGAGTTTTACGACTAAAATGAAGTTTACATCCAAGATTTAGGGTTTGTTTGGCGCAGCTGCAGATTCTCAGCTTTTCAGCTGCAGCTGCGCTGCCCCAGGAAGCAGCTGCGGGGAAGCTGACTGTCTGTTTGGTGCAGCTGCGTGAAAAATGTTATGGGTCAGCTGTTTCATGTAAAAATGACCAAACTGCCCCTGTTTGTTAAAACTATTTTTAATTTTTGATTTGATTGTATAAATATGAGTGTAATATACATAAAATTTATAAAAATATTATTTTTTATTTAATTAAATGAAATATATTGTTTTTAATATTTGTTTTTATAGAAAATTTTTAAAATTTTTTTGTAATTTTGAAAACATATAGGTTTAAAATTAATCTTTATCTATATATCAATGTATACAAATATTAATTCATCTATACATATAAAAATTTAGAAACATATATTTTAGAAGCATAAAATTAATTCTCCATTTTGAATTCTTCAAAAGTTGATATAACTTAGGACATTTACATAAATACAACATAATTCTTGTCTCAACATATTAGACACCTAAACTTACATATTTTTCTTGGATAACACTTAATTTTTTAACATCATATAGGCCATTGTAATCTAAACAGCTTTCAGCTAAATGCAAATAATATAGGGCATTGTAATCCATAAAATGATCTTCCATAACCATTTATAAAAAGGTTTAATCCTTAATAAAGTTATTTATTACATCTCCAATGCACATAAAGTAACTTCTACTACCAAACACTCATAAGTTACATTTGTTTTGTCTTTATAACAAATTACAATGCAATCACATATTAACCAATGCATTAGTAATTTGTTCTCGAATGATCGCCATTTCAGTTGCACCTTCCCCTTCCTTAGTACAAATAGTTGATTGTTCGTTGTCATCTCGTAATATAGAACTACCAATTTGGTTTTTCAGATGGGTCTTCAACTATTTCCTGTTGATTTGCTTCAGCATTGAGGAAATCAACGTCATATCGAGACGGGTGTCGCCTAATATAATTGTGTATTGTCATCGTCGATATTACAATCTGAACCTGTTTTAGAAATGGGTAAGGAGGCATATTACGTAATATCACCCACTTCTTTTTTCAGACACCAAATGTCTTCTCGATGACGCCTCGCAAAGAGGAATGTCTTTTGTTGAACACCTCATTTCTGTTTCGTGTAATATTACTTGCTCGTTTAAAATCAGGTATATGATATCTGGTATCAGGATATGGTTTGAGATACCCTCGCTGCAACAGATAATCAGCATCCACCAAATAATACTTTCCTGTAAGGTGTTGAACCTTCAGTTTCACATTTAAAAGAAATACAATAAATTTTTCGTGGCGTAACATACCTTGAGGAAGATGGGGAAAGCTATAATGCGGATTCCTTGTTGCACTCTTGAAAATTCTGTTGTCATGTGCACTACCCTCCCAACCAGGCATGATAAATGTGAAACACATATTAAAGTCGCAAACTGCCATGACATTTTGGGTTGGGGTTCCACTTCGTCCGATAAATGCAACTTTCTCATCATNCATGATAAATGTGAAACACATATTAAAGTCGCAAACTGCCATGACATTTTGGGTTGGGGTTCCACTTCGTCCGATAAATGCAACTTTCTCATCATTTGAAACACGTGCATCAACCTGTGTTCCATTTATGGCACTGATACAATCCTAAACATGGAGCGTTAGTAATTCATTAATCAATGTCATGCTTTCACGTTAAATTTCATTGATATAAGATTAAATCACTACCTTAAAGAATGACATGTAGCGTCGATCGTGGCGAATCTCCATAGGAGTTAGTGAAAACATTGGATCCGTTAGCTTTATGACTTGTTTGGCGAGGCTCACCAAAGCACTCAAACCCACTGAGAAGTACCTGCTAATGATCTCTAATGAGTGTTGGAAGCGTTCCATTGCACCACGCATTGACTCGTTCTGTGATAATATATAAAGACTAATCGCGAAGCCTCACGGTCACTCATCCTCATAAACACATGGAGGCCATGAGATCCAATGAGTTCTGCTAAAAGTTCTGTAAAAACCTCCTGTGTCATGCGGAACATGTTGTGAAATCTTGTGGGATGTCCAACAAGCATTTCCACAACCCATTTGTCTCCAAAATGTGATAATGTGTAACAGGGAGAATGGTCGATGTATGTGTTGTAGTACTCTACGAGCAAGTTGATAGCTGTATTTCTCCTTCTACGACGTACTTGGCTTGGGTCCATGATGATGTATACTGAACACATTTTAACAAAGAAAAATAAATTATTAAGCTAATCATCATTATGAAAAGAAGTTTACTATTTAACCTGTGACAAGTAATAACACAAGCATTTAGTGTAGATCAGAGTTATGGACTTCTAAGGAACTTTTACCAACAGATAAGATTTTCAGTTTTCATAAAGATAGTTATATGTAAAAAACAAATTAAACTGAAAAGTCTCAATCAACAACAGTTTAAATAACCATGTCTTCTAAAAAACTGTTCAAATAAGCACATAACAAATACTAAAAAACTTCTTTCAAATATTTTTGCGCTAAAAAAAATGTCGTAGATTCGACACCCTTCGCTTTTTGGCAATTGCTGTGAAAAAATCTCTCTGCACTGAATCTTGAAGCAGCTCAACAGCAAAGTAGTAAAGCTCATCATCCGCTGCAATACTCGGATCCTGCTCTAAAATTGCCACAACCTCGTTAATTGATGTTTTCTGCACTTTATGAGGGGCATCGTTGGAAGAATTCATAAGGCATGATATCTGGTTTCTGATAGAAGCAGTTTCACTCTTTTTTTTACTCTCGAACCTAGATCGCTTCGAGCGGTTTGTGGATTGAATCTCAGTGGGACCTGGATTTGGGAAATCAGGTGAATCATCTGATAAGCTGACAGCAACATTGTCCTGTGTTTCACCAAATCCTACCTCGCTGGGAGCGCATGCATATTTTCCTGTGGCGACTACACCCCCGAACATCAGGTCTAACTTCTCCAAATCGGGTTCAATTTCACAAGTTTTATACTTTTTTGCTGCGAGCACCACTTGGAGAAAAAATCCAAATCAGTTCTACAGCTTAAAAGAGAGAGATATTATGGAAATTATCAAAAATTAAAATTACTAACCGCGATCTTTTCTGCTCATCACTCTTCTGAGACATCAATGGTTCGCTTTATCGGATCCCAACTCAAACCAGTTGAACCACGTTTCCAATCTTTCCAAAGTTTCCCATCTTTTTTCATTTGATCTCATTTGTTTTTCATTTCTAGCTTGTCGTACTCCCGTCCCGTGGAGTCTTTAAAATTTTTAATGATATTCTGCCAACCTTCTTTATTGAAAAACATTGTTGGTCTATTGCACAATTCTATTTCTTTTATATAAAGGTCGCAAAACAACATTTTGATTTCTTTTCCCCAGAGTGCTGGTGAACCATGTTCTTTAGTCTTATCAGCCATGTTAAAACTACGATATAGCAAAGAAAAGAAACACAACAATAACATAATTTAGAAGTTATAACATAAGAATCATTCATGGGTGTTGCATCATATTCAATAAAAACAAAAAATTTAAGGATGCATAAAAATGAAAAAAAGGACAGAATGTAACGTGGTTCGGTCAAAATGACATACATCCACGGCAAAGGAGGCCAACAACTTTATTATAGCACCAAAGAGGAAGATACAAGCTTTGATTCATACATTACTCCATACCCGAAGCATAAAAAAAAACAGCAGCATATATAGAAAACCAACGGGCTGCCATGATGGATCCCATCCCAGGAATCTGTCATAATAGAAGCAAAATACATTACTCCCACAATGATTCAAACATTAATCTCTCCCAGATGCATAATACATTACTCCCTCCCACACAGCCCTTCGAAACCTGCAAACAGTTATCGGGCATAATAGAAAACCGACAGCATATCCAATAAAGAGGTAACCCGAAGTGGTTAGGCAATAGTACTGCAAAACAAGTTAGGTGTAAAGATAACATAAAAATAATAATCTTTTCCATTGCTTACAGGACCATGCCAAGGTACCAAGTGCTGTCATGATGGCATACATTCTATGGCCACACCAATTTTTCATAATATTACATAAAAATAATAATCTTACAATTTAAAAAACACCTAACCATTATTCAAATGTCATACATTCTAAGGCCACACCAATTCTTCATGTCTATATATAAAAAGAAGAAAATGTTTCACCAAACTGATAGCATGCCTTGGCCTACGCAATAGAGATTGACCAAATAGTTCAAGAAACACTGTAAGGCTGTTCCCGTATAGTGAAGTAGGCATGTTGAAAAGAGTTTCAAACATAATCTATAATCCATGAAAAGTGTTTCAACAAATCCATGAATTTCAAATTTTCCATTAACGAGTAATGAAACAAAGCAATGAATATTTTCCAAAGGCCACATTGAAAACTGAAATCGTTAATCCTCATCATTTTTTACATGGAATAAAGCAATTCAATGCTCAAACTGAAAGCAAGCCTGAATATTTCAACAGGTGCTTGCAATTCATCCATAAACAGGTGCTTGCAAATCATCATTTTTTTACTTCCAAATGCCCAACAGGTGCTTGCAAATCATCCATAAACAGGTAATGAAACAAGGTTCATTTCGGGTAAGAGTATAAATAAACAATTAATAGGTGCTTGCAATAACAGGTGATTTCCAAATGTATAGGTGCTTGCAAATCTTGTGGTTGCAAATCTTCAACCGCAAATTAATAGGTGCTTGCATTAACAGGTCCTTCCAAATGTATAGCAAACCAAATATCGTGAAGCTATAGATCCACCACAGAAAAGAACAAAAAAAATAAAAATGGCAGAAACAAGAAAAAGATGAGGAGAAAACATCAGGAGCCGCAAAAATCACAATATTTCATTAGCAGGTGCTGCAATCTTCAACCACAGGACAATGTCATGAAACACTGCATACATGCATATATGGGTGCAATAACTGGACATTTGAAGGACAATGCCAATTTGATTCCAAATGTAAGGGCTAATTTCATGGGAGAAAAAAATGAAGAATTTTTTCGTCTTCCAAAATTTCAAGCCAAAGCAGACTTTGTGAAGCTACAAATCCAGCACAGAATAGTAGAAAAAAATGAAAATGGCATAAACAGGAAAGAGATAGGAGGAGAAAATATCAGGAGCCGCAAAAACGACAATCTTCTATTAACAGGTGCTTGCAAATCTCCAACCACAAAACAATCTAATGAAACACGACAAACATGCATATATGGGTGCAAGATCTGCAACTTCGATGGACAATGCCAATTACTTCCTCCAAATCTAAGGGCTCAATTCGGGCAAGAGTTAAAATGAACTAATTTTTCGTGTGCCAAAATGCCTAGCTAAAACCATTATTTCTCGTTAAGCTACAGAGCCACCACAGGAAAGGAGGAACAAAGAAAAATGGCAGAAACAGGAAAGAGACAAGGAGGAGAAAACATCAGGAGCAGCAAAAACGAACATCCTTCCTCTCAGATATGAAAAAACATGAAAAATATATGACTCAACTTTACCTGAGTTCTGTCGATCGAGGGACGACGAAAGAAGAAGGAGAAGGGGATGCGAGGGAAGCAGCGGGGAAGAACCTAGGGCAGAGGCGATAAAAGGGTAAAGGGTAAAAATCTTGGTCGAAAGCGGGGCCGCGGGGTTAATGTCGCGGCCCGCTTTCCTTCCGCGTCCGTGAATTTAATTCCTGAAGTCGTGAACCAAACGAGAAACTTCGCCAATAATTGTGGCAGACGACCGCACAGCTCTTAAAAAGCCCTCCCAAATGGAGCCTTAGGGAGGTCAAAGTCCTTGAAAATTGGGTGCAAATAAATAGGGAAATAAAATTATTGGGCGTAGAATTGGAGATTTTAGAGTGACAGACTAAAATCCTCAATTCGGTTCTATCGTTTGAGTGCTGAAGTGTAGATGTTAGCCCTCAGATGAGGGGAACGTGGGAGCTCCGAAGTGAGAGCCGGTATCCTCCCAGCCTCGCCGAAGATTCAGTAACCAAGATAGGATTAGTCAATGTTCTTTATGTCTGGACCAAAGGGTAAAGAATATGTATGCTTCTATTTGACACAATATAATTTAAACTAATTCACTTTATCCATTCACTTTAAATTTCTTAACAAGGAGAATGATGATTTCTTATATATTGAACTTCACATTATAAACTTTATTAGTAGAATTAGTTAATTAAGAGTTTGTTAAAATTACATATTTATTTCAATTGTATATTAGTGACAAATAAGCAATTTGAACTGTATTGTTGTGTTTAAGTATTGATTTTCTAAATCCTAGTTCGTAGCATCTAGTATTACTCCCTGTGGGATCGATATCCCGGACTCCATTAGAGTTCTGTATTACTTAAGCGATACATATACTTGCGTTGATAAGTGTGACTTTGCAATTATTGAATATTTTATACACATTTATATCAAATCTATAACAGTTGTCAAGTTTTT
>NEWO01000113.1:722756-749320 GCA_003013225.1 Phalaenopsis aphrodite
GGAGGTATGGATGGGAAATGAAAAGTATTTCCACAGGATGGAGGCTTATGGTTCTCAACTTTGCTGCAACTAGGATTCGAACTTTTAGGGGCCATTTGGGAACATTTTGCTTTTTGTTTTTTTTTTATATTATATTATTTTATTTTATATTTTGATTTAAATTAAAATATGTTGCTTTAATTACTTATTAAAATGTCTCAAAAAAATTTCTTTGGTATTTTGAATGTTTCAAACTCAGTTGATTTTATTTTATAAAAAAATAAAAAATAAAAATAAACATGATGCCAAACTGGAGCTTTTTTATCTTGGATTTTTTGGGGCCATCCACAAATCTCTTTAATAATGGTTGGTCTCTCTTGCATCTGTGGTTTTGGGGCAATGACTTCTGTTGTCTGAAGTGTAACACAGTTGGGACTTGGGAGTAGTTGCTTTTTTGTGTACCTGCTACCTGTTCATTGTGCTCGTCTGGTATTTCTTACAGTAAACTCTCCTGTTTGCTGGTGTTCTCTTGTCTTTCTTCTTTGGATGTGCTCGCGGAGAAAATATTATAGACTTACAAAATATGTCCATATCACATATAAGTGAATGTGATAACATGCTCATTACATCCATCCTTGTAAGTACATAATCTATATTGACATGGCCGTTCCATCCACTCTTATAAATACATAATTTGTAAGTATGCGATATTTTCTCGTGCTCGCGCAGTGGCTCTTTCTCCCCTATGAGGGATGTTTTGTAAAATTTTAACTTTACAGCCCTAGGAGTTCTTGTTTGATATCTGATTTTTTATTTTGGATTTTTTTTCCAGTTATATTACGGGTAACAACTTTTCATTGACACTTAACTGATGGAATTTGTTAGCATTGGCCTCTATTTTTCTAACAAAAAAAAGGATAATTATACACAAAACACTTGAATATTGTTATTTACAAATCTGACATTCATGTAAATTTTTAAGCTACCGAATCTATGCATTACGATCAAACTATTTATATTTTGATAAAAATAAAAAAAGGTATGGGTTAAAGTTTTATCATGAAGTATGATATTTGAGTGAGAATTTGAAAAAAATTGATGAAAGAGTCTTTGATTTGTAAATAGCAAAGTCTCGGTGCTCTGCATGTAATTAACCACAAAAACAAAAACAAAAAAAAAAAGAAAGAAAAAGAAAAACGCGTTCAGAAACTTAACTGCAGGTTAAAAAACGTAAAACATCTTTGAAAAATTAACAAATGCTTTTGAAAATCAGTATAGACCATAAAATAAAAGAACAGAAAACTAGGCCAAGCTTAAATTATAGCTGATGTTCCAAAAAAAAAATTTTTGAGAGAATTGTCCTAGCTGAAATTGTGGGAAAAAATTTGCGCGTGTAAGACGTATGCAGCGCTGCGTATGTCAGTAATCTACAAATACGGTACAGGGAGGATATTGAGGGGTTATATTCGAGTTATACCCCATATAATCTTCCGGTAACTCAATTTAACCTACAAATATATGAAAACAGAAACGCGGAACTTACTAGAAGGTACGGGTAGGTTATAGGGGGTATAATACGGTTATAATCTCCCAATATCCTCCCTATAACCTATTTGTAGGTTACTGACGTACGTAGCTTTGCGTACATCTTACGTACACAATTTTTTTCCGAAATTGTGGGCCCACAATGCTTGCATTTGACCACAAAGTCTGAGTGTTTGCTAGGATAAAAAGAAAATTTGTTACTGGTCAATATAAGGCATGACAAAGGTGGTGAGTCACATGCATTTATAGTTGTTTGGCAAAAAGATTTCTACATTCATTAAAACTATCACCCTTTCCTTTTTAAACTTATAAAGCCTAATTTCCTAAGCATAGTTTTAATTGTTTCCTCCAAAATACTTTTTAATAATAAATTTTAAATGACAAGTAATGCTAATGAATATTAGTTTTATGTTTGTTATATTCTTTAATAAAAGCAGTCTTAAGATGTTATCCCAAATGAAATCTTAGTCAACAACTTTTGAAATTAGAAAGAATTTCTAGAGTGTTGAGCAATATGATGAATTGACTTCTATAGTAGAATTTTGAAAGCGAGAAGAAAACTTTTCTATGATTGGTTGGTTAGCTTAAATGGCTCTTCGACACAAACTCATTTAAATTGAAAAGATTTTGGGCATCGAGTGTTTTAAGTGGTTTAAGGCGTCAAGTGCTCTAAGTGTTTTCATCTATAAGTGGGAGATCATCATAATAGAAGCGAAGTAATAAGCCTAAATAAGAAGATATAAAATGTTAAGCATAATTACTTTCAATTGAGAATATCTTAAGTGGTCCAAGAAGATATCAACAATGTGGTAGAAGGAAATATGCATTAATATTCATTATATAAAAATTTAACTCCCCCTATTTGATGTTATGAAGAATAGTGAGAGCTAGTTTGGAGTTCTTTTTATTTGGCTTAGAAATCATGTAGACTTACACTCATTCTATTGTTTGCATGAATTGACCTCATCAAACACTCATTCTATTATTTGCATGAATTAACCTCATCAAACATTCATGTGACTATCACATGTTCTTTCCAATAATTAATTATTTTTAGGTACTAATTATAAATGCTTATCTTACGAGTCACTTATTTTTTAATCTCAAGAATTATTGAGATGACTACCCACTATTTCTTGATATTTAACAAACCTTCTTGACATTCCCATAATGTTTATTAAAGATCAACATTAATATTTTATGCCAATCAACCTTCAACATTCGACCCTTTTTTTATTAGCCTAATGGTTTGATGATTTTCATTTCACATCTATTGATATTCCCCATTGATTGTTGCACAACACTTGCCAATGAATGACATTTAATGTTTCCCAACCACTTACATTAGACACTCATCATACGTTTTATGTCATATTATTTCTTAGATAAAGGTTGATATAGATTGATCAAATCATGTTCATAATGATGTTAAAAATATATTAAAAGCTTATCATAATTATGCTATAAATTTAAGTAGTTAATGAACAATCATTTCGTTTGGAGTAGATTGTTAAATTAAATGACTTCCACAAAGAAAAAAATAATTTTTTTCGAGATGAGTCTTGATGGTAACTAATGAGATTCTCAATTCTCAATAACAATTATATCATATCAAGTCCAACTGTATCGTTATTTAGTAGATGATAACCATATAATATATGAATGCACATAAATCTGAATGGTTATTATATCATATTTTTTAGGGCTATGACAAGTAAAATTTATAATAGAAAATGGAAGTAATATATGTAATTTGATATTAATTTGACTAACTCAATAAATTAAATGATTGGACACCATACAATTGCATTTAATTTTCTTATAAACATCCATACTTCTTGCTTACGATTTAGTCTTCATATAATTATCAAAGCATTAGTTGATTTAAAGTCTATTGTACTAAGCTAGCTAAATTTGTGATTATTAATACTCATGTTAGTTCCTATGATCACAAAAATAGATTTCACTTTTTATTTTATTTTAAACTATATAAAATTTCTTTATTTCATTAAGTTTTAGGTAATTAGAGACTAAAATAACTATCACTTTTTGTAAGAAAAATGAGTGTTTTGGTTCATAGTAAGGTTACACAATATTATCCATAATCATAATATTTTGTGCATAATATTAGGTGTATCATAGTAGATATATGTGCATAATGTAAATTAAAAAATATTTTATGTATTAATTATCAAGCAAATAAATGGTTTAATCATTTTAAACAGTTTAAAAGAGTCGGGCTTTCAATGTAAGGGAAAGGATAACACTCAAGTCTTTACTCCTTAATCAAGGCAATAAATGTGGTAAATGATTAAGTAATTAGCCATTGGGAAAAGCTATAGACTAACCCAAAAACTCGATTGTCCTAAAAAGTCAATGTTTAATGACTTCATTAGCATTATGCATGGTGTCATCATATGAATCAACTAGATCCTTCTTAATGACAGCATAATCAAGACATTTGTGCTTAGGAGATTACTATCAATTGATTCTAAAGTTTTCATGTAGAAAAATTCTTCTATAGTAAGTAGAATGAAGGCTCATATCCTCTAATGCTAATCACATTTGCTTATTTTTACTCCACTTGTCACCAATTGAAAAAGAATTTTGACCCAATCCGCAACTATGCAAATTTTTTGAAGTCCAAATAATTGCAAAAAAAAATGACCCAACTTATATTCAACGGCTAGTGTGAATAAATAAAAATAAATAACAAAATTTCACACTAGGGATACTATACAAGTATATGTATCGATTCAAGTAATATAGGATTTTTCTTAAAAACCCCAATATCGATCCCACGAGGAAAGCCAAAACTCTATAATATTGACTTGCAAAACTTCTATCCAAATTGCAGATATTACAATAGGAAAATAGTTTCAAAATATTGGTAACAGTTTAACACCAAATTTATGAAGAAAATAAAAATAGAGATTAAAAGACTGATAAAGTTTAAAGACTAACACAGTTTAAAAGACTTTAAAAGAGAGTTTCAAATATTATGAAAAGACCTTTTTTCATACAAAGAGATGTTAGGTGTAGGAATTGAATGATGAAAAGGATAAAATGTAATATTTTGTAAAATAGGAGCATTCATATTCTTTACCTCCTCTCGGTGCTTCTAAAAAACATTAGCTAACCTAAAGTCTCTCACCATCTTGTGTAGTAGTGCTCAGTAGATTCTAGTCTCTCACTTCCAGATTACCCACTGTGCCTTCTCTTAAGACCTGGTAGGGACCCTTACAATCAAAATTGCAGACCAAATTGATAAAAGAATCTAGTATGTCACCTAGAAACATCAATTCTACGCCCATTAAAACTTATCTCCCTATTTATTTGTACTCTCCTCAAGTGATATCAATGGCTCTACCCAAGATGAAAGGTGGTACTCATTAGTTGGTGAAATCATAGCCCTCCCGGGTCATTATGTTTCTCAACGGATTTTAACGATACAAATAACCAGTTTAAAAAGTCAAGAAAGAACTGGTGAAAATATCATCACAATGTTTTAAAAATAAAAAAAAAATCATGAAATCATTCTCATCACACGAACTTAATTCTCATATACAAGGAGAAAGAAAGGGAACTACTCATAATTCATGAAGATAAAACAAAAGCACATAATTTTGTATCGAAATCCAAGTCTTACAAAAAAATTTAAACACGAATACAAGATAATTATCTTCATGTATTCTCCCCAATTAAATCCTTAAGTTTCCTTGAAGTCAATCTCCAAACTCTTGCACAAAACAAAGACTTTCACTCTATCACACACACAGACACACACACTAGACCCCAACCGAACTCATCAAGATGACCCCAAAATGACCCCAAAATGACTCTAAAAATACTCTCTTTTCCTTCAGAATTTGGGTCTATTAAAAATCACCGAGGGTCACTTCAAGCACCCCTTCAAAATTCAGTTAAATTCAATGGATATTCTAGAAAGTTGGTTACTGGCACTATAGCGCCAGTCTGGGGCACTATAGCTCACATTCAGCCCATCTACTAGCACTGTGGCGTTAAGGGTAGTACTATGACACCATACAAAAACTTCCATTGTTGCTCTATTTTGTCTTTATTTTCTCCAAATGTTCATTCCATGTATCTGAAACAACAAACATACAAAATACTTTCTTTTAAAGTGCAATATCATCAATAATATGCATAAAATGAATATGAAATATACACTAAAAATAGTTTATTTTAAGGTGGATCAATTCCCCTAAACTTAAATGTTACTTGTCATCAAGTAACTCCTTTTTACTATATAAAAATTATAACTTATGATAGTGAGTTTTACTTAAAGATTTCTATAATTTTTGTCTTATAAATGCAATAGTGAAACTTTAGAAAAATTTTCAATAACTCAGGTTAAAACTAAAATGTAAGAATATTTAGTTGTCAAGTCTAACAATTATGATTTCCTATTAATTTCAAGAATAAATGCAATTTTTCATACTAAGGATGCTTAGAAAAATTTCAAGAAAAAAATTTCTTGACAACTCTACTAGTAAGGTTACTAATACTTCAAAAATAGGTCGAGAAATGTAAATAAGACCCTTTCCTTAAGATAATTCATAAGAAGTCAATTTTTTATTATGCGTGTCTTAAAGCTTCTCGCCACATATTTTTATTTTTGCTTTTTCTTTTTCTTCTGATTTTTATTTTCTTCTTCTTTTAGGATCACTTTTAATCCTTTCTTTTTCTTTTCATATCATGTGAGAATTACTAAATCTGGATAGTCTTTAATGATTGTGAACTTCACCATCCTCTTCTTAAAGTTAAATACTCCCCACGTTTCCTTACTTGATAAATGTGTATTAGCTTAAAAAAAATTTCATAGAGTCTCAATGCTTCCTTTTTAAGTAAAATAAATATATAATCCTTAATATTTTCAAAAATATTTTTTCTTTTACTTTAAATAGTAAAAGCATAATCTTATACTCTTATACTAAATACCTCAACTCTGGAACTAACTTTATCATTATAAAAGTATACCATATCATTTATAAAATCAAAGATATAATTATCTAAAGCTAACCCAACATACCACAAATTAAGTTAAAATAATTTTAAAAATATAGTTTATTGAAGACAAATAAAGTTCAATTTCAAAAAAATTTTCTCCCTTCTCCTAAACTTAAATTTTTAATTAATTTAAAGAAGCACATTTCATAATAAGCATGAAGAAATAAAAAAATTTAAAAGTTCTAAGCAAGAGAACAGAACAAGTACAAGTAATAAAACAGGTGATGAGCAGTAGTAAATCTAAAATTAGCATGTATAACATTAAAAACATAAGTTTAAGATTACTCTGACACACTAATAATGAAAGCTAGAGAAAAAAGTAAGCAGTAAAATACTAGAACAAAAGAAGTGCAACACAACAATTCAATACAAATGTACTCCCTAAAATTAAACAAAGTGCAATTAAAACATTCCAACAAAATTACAACACATAACTAACAACAAAAATTCCAAATACAAGAACTAAAATAATAGAAAAATAACAAATTAATCATCTTCCTCTTTATCATCATCATCATCATCATTACTAAGATCTACATCCTCATCCAATTCTTCTATCTAATATGGTGCAAAATTGGGGCATTATGGAAATTCCACTTAATGAAAACCCCTCATGTATCTCTCCATAGCCTCATGATAAGCAATATCAAATGCTACTCTCCTATGCATATATTCATCGTTATGGTCCATGTATGCTTCCAAACTCTTCACCTGATTTTGTAATGCCAAAGTATCTCTTTTTTGTATAAATAATTGCTCCATTACAGTATCTAGTGAAGAAGTACCAAAAGTGGAAGGTTTAGAGGTTCATGTAAAAGGAATATCAGGACCTCCACTCCTAGATCTAGGACTAGTGTGTTTTCCATAATATCCAAATTTGTTTTTTCAATAAGCTTATGGGATGGTCGAGTTTCCTCCCATGTCTCATGTTTAACTCCAGATTCTATACACATGGTGGAGATAAGAGAAGGGTAACCAATACCTCCAGCAGTTCCTCCTCTAGAAGAAATAATCATATTATTATAAATAGTAGAGCTAATGTCAATATGTTTGCTCATCTAAATGTAATAATTCAAAGTGTCTCTTCCTCGTGTTACCTCACTAAAATGATTAGTTGGAAGCAATCTATCAGAAATAAAGTAATGTCATACATAAGAATAAACGTTTAACTTTGAAAAGGAAACATTTTTTTGCCATCCATTCTATATCTTCCAAACACAATTTCCATTAGTTAGGAATCCCATGATCTTATCCATATCAATATTAGAAGGATTGAATTTAGAATAAAAGTATGTAGGAACGTTATGCATCTGATAAATGTGATTGGTCTGAATTGGGCTAATTTTCACATAATACCCACACACATAAACCAAATCATCATGTTCATCAGAAAGATTTGCATAGAACTCACAAACCATTGAAATCACAACAATGATAGTGAAGTAGCGGAAATTCTCCCACTGTCTCTTAACAATCATATCTTTAATTGTTCCTCCAAGACGAATAAAACTTCACTCTGCAATCAATTTCTTGGATTGCAGATCTCCATATCTATCATGGGCTTTAGAACTAGAGAATCTCTCACTATCAAAGCTAGGTTGTCCTCTACCTCTCTTTAGTTTAGGAGCCACGTGTAATTTAAAAAAAAAATATTTGATAAAATTTCCATGAGATTAAAATATAACACCAAAAGGTTCCTACAAACACATTTTAAACCATATAAACATTCATCTATGGATTTCTAACTATTTTCATAAAAAATCTCAAATTTTTTGGCCTAAACACAATGTGGAAGAAATCAACGATGAAATTTAAAAATCTTAATACAAAAATGTAGATCTTAGTAAGAGATGTTGAAATCTAGAGTTTGAAACCTCAACTCCAAGCCAATCAAGTATAAATCTAAGTCTTAGGGGAGAAAAGTTGTGAAATAAAGCAGAAAGAAGATGAACCAAGGTGGAAAATGGAAAAAACAAGTCAGTTTGGAGCTAAAAATGAATTTCAATCGACCCGACACTATAGCGCTGAGGTATGGCACTATGGCGTCATGCATTGCCTGGTGAGTGGTGCTATAGCGCCAAATAGTGGCACTTTGACGCCATTCAAACTATCCATATTTTGGAAATTTTTTTATATTTCAAAAGAGCAAATCAAAACCAAGATTTATAACTTTAATATTTCAATTTAAAGGCCATTTCAATAGTTTTGAGTTCATCAACATTCCAAAATTTTAAGTTTGCAATTGCAATTTTAGACCCATAGGACTAACTTTTCACACTATAACAAAACTTTTTTTCTTATATTAATAACAGTTTCCATACATACAACATAACATGGACATAATTGGCTATCAATTCACACATAAACAAACATACATAATTTTTTAGAGTCACGATGAAGAACAAAGCCGACACACCATAATAAACACTTAATACATCAAAATTTTCACAAAAACACTTAAGAGTAATTATGCTCAATGTTTTCCCCACCTATTCTACTTCCAAATAAGCAAGATAAAAAGATGATAGAATCGAGCATGAGGGAAATCTTGAGCAATCTTATCATCAATCCATTTTTTGTTGACGTACATACTTACTTGATAATCTTTAAAGCATGACATGTGGTTGAATTGGAGTTTCAACTGCAACTCCAAGTGCTCGTACTAATGGTAAATGTCATTTAACTTGTTATGGAGATGAGACAACTCCTCTTCAATCTTTCCAAGTTTGTCTGTAATCTTCTCTAAACTTAATGCAAGATATTCATTGAAGTAGGTCTGACCATCTTTATGCATGGACTTCTTGTCTTCAAATCTTCCATTGCTACTACTCTTCATTACTTCTTTACATAAGAATTTTCCACTCTCTATTCTCTCTAAAGTGTAAAGATCTGTGAAGGGATGCCTCCATTCCCACCCTAAACAGTTTTATAAGGAAAAATGGAGAAGAAGAGGACAAAAAACTGAATTTTGGCTTGTTAAGTGGAGTTATCGAACTGTGGCACTATGGCGCCATCTTTGGCGCTATAGCACCAAACCAACTTTTTCAAATAATGAATTTCTTTCTTTCCCCTACTCAATTTCATTAATAAGATATTGTTTTGTGCCGTCATAATCATGTAAGACTCGAAATCACTTCATAAACTCATCATAACCACAATCACTAAACAAATCAAACCAAACTGATAACTATGGGTTGTCTCTCACAAAGCGTTTGGTTTAACTTTGTCAGCCCGACATATCCAAGATTTTTACTTTGATAGACCTAACATTGGTTCTCTTCAAATGTAGGACTATCTCTATTTATAGAAGCTTTTAATTTGTGTCCATTTACCTTAATTATTCCCTCAGTTTTAGGATTTTCAACATCAACAACACCATAGGGTAAACTCTTATTACAATAAGAGTTTACCCTTATTAAATTGCCCTGACCACCTGAACTTAAGTTTTCCTAAAAATAATTTCCATCTTATATTATATAATAAAACCTCTTGTCCTGGCTCAAAATGCTTTTCAAAATCCTTTGATCATGTCTAACTTTCATTTTCTCCTTATAAATTATGGCATTCTCATAAGATTCATTTCTCATATCATCAAGCTCATTTAATTGCAATAATCTTTTCTCACCAGCATATTTCAAATTATGATTAAACTCTTTAATAACTCATTAAGCTTTATGCTCCAATTTAACTGGTAAGTGACAAGCTTTTCCATATATGAGCTTATATAGTGTCATTCCTATCAGAGTTTTGTAAGCAGTCCTATAGGCCCATAATGCACAATCAAGTTTAGCACACCAATCCTTTCTATTAATATTTATAGTTTTTTTCCAATATTCTTTTAATTTCTCACTTGGATAATTCTGTTAAACCACTATTTTGAGGATGGTAAACTATTGCAATTCTATATTTAATCCCATACTTTCGAGTTAATGCTTCAATGGTTATGTTCTTAAAATGGCTTCCTCCATCTGTAATGATTATTCAAGGCATTCCAAATCTTGTAAAAATATTTTTCCTTAAAAATTTTGCAACACTCTTAGCATCACAGTGAGGTACAACAATTGATTAAATGTATCTAAAAACATAATCCACAGCTATATATATACAGAAGATGGTATAAATGGTCCCATAAAATTCAAACCCCAAATATAAAAAATTTCAACTTCCAGAGTATAATTTAGGGGCATTTCATTTCTTCTAGAAATATTGTTTACTCTTTGACATCTATTACATGATTTTATGTAATTATTAACATCTCAAAATAACATAGGCTGATAAAATTCAGAATGTAGAATCTTAAATGCAGTTTTATCAACCCCAAAATGTCCCCCAGAATCTGATTTATGATATTTTATCATAATTTCTTCGATTTCTTCCAACGGTGCGCATCGTCTAATTTTAAGTCCTTACATTGTTTATATAAATAAGGGTCATCCAAAAAATAAAATTTTGCATCATGAATGAACTTTTTAATATTATAATATGTTACTAATTAGTTGTTAATTATATTAGCATACCACAAATTTTGCTATTTATTAATTGCATAAAGTTGTTCATCAGGAAAATTTTCATTAATTTCACCATTAAAGCTAACATTATTTTCCTGTTCAAGCTTTGACAAATGATCAACTATTTCATTATCAGCACCCTTCCTATCTACAACTTTGAAATCAAATTCAAGTATCAGAATAACCTATCTAATTAATCGTGGTTTTGTATCTTTCTTCATCATTGAATATTTTATACAGAATGATGAGTATACATGACACATTTAGTTCTAATAAGATAAGGCCTGAATTTATCAAAAGAATACACTGTAGCTTATAATTCTTTTTTGATAGTAGTGTAATTAATTTGAGCTTCATTAAGAGTTTTACTAGCATAGTATATAACTTTAAAAATTTTATCGTATCATTGCCCCAAAACAATCCCTATAACATAATCACTAGCATCACACATTAATTTTAAGGGTTTTATCCAATCAAGTAAAACAATAATAGGTGTGGTGATTAATTTTTCTTTTAATAAATTGAAGGCTTTCAGACATTCCTCATTAAAATCAAAAGTAATGTCTTTTTCCAGAAGGTGACATAGAGGCTTGGAAATTTTTTAAAATTCTTTAATAAAATGCCTGTAAAATTCAGCATGTCCTAAAAAACTTCTTACCCCTCTTATACTAGTAGGAGGTGGTAATTCGATAATAACTTAAATTTTTATGGATCTACTTCCATGCCTTTCTCGGAAATCTTATGTCCTAACACAATTCCTCATATAACCATAAATTAGTTTTTTTTTTCAATTGAGGACAAGGTTTGTTTCTTCAACACATTTTAGAACCCTTGTTAAATGACGAAGACATGAGTTAAAAGAAGTTTTAAAAATAGAGAAATCATCCATAAAAACTTCAATTCCTTTCTTAATTAAATCACTGAAAATTGATATCATACATCCTTAAGAGGTTTCAAGTGCATTACATAATCTAAATATCATCCTCCTAAAAGCAAATGTCCCATAACAAGTGGCAAATGTTGTCTTTTCTTGATCTTCAAGAGCAATAGGTATTTGGTGGTATCCAAAATATCCATAAAAAAACAAAAATAATGATGTCAAACGAGTCTATCCAACATTTGATCAAGAAACGGTACAATAAAGTGGTCTCTCCTGCTGGTTGTGTTTAATTTTTTATAATCAATATAGATTTACCATCCAATGACTCATCATGTTGAGATTAATTCATTGTTTTCATTTACAACTATAGTCGCTCCCCTTTTCTTAGGAATACAATGAATAGGACTAACCCATGAAATGTTTAAAGTAGGATATATTATTCTTACATCCAACCACTTTAAAATTTCTTCTTAACAACATCTTACATTATCAGATTCAATCTCCTTTGAGCATTAGCTCTAGGCTTATAATTATCTTCTATTAAAATTATGTGCCTACAGATTGAAGGCTTATTCCTTAAATATCAGCTAATGTCTAAATAAAGGCTTTTTTATGATTTTGTAATGTTTCTAAAATTTTTTCTTCTTATTTTGCAGTCAAATCTGAGGATATCATTACTAGTAATGTAGATGAGTTCCTATAAAAATCATACTTTAAATGAGTGGGAAGAACCTCCATCTCTAGTTCAAGAGGTTTTTCAATAGAAGGAATTAGAGGTTTACTATTCTCAGCAGTATCTAAAATTTTAATGTTTCCCTGAACATAATTTGAATCCTTAGTATTTATCTCATCTAATTTATCTTCAAAATTGTTTCCAGTTCTTTCTAATCTAATATGACTTCATCTTTCTGTTCTAATATGACTTCACATTTTTCTTTATAATGCTTAGCAATCATATAATCAATAATATTCATTTTGTAACATTTACCATCTTTTCCTTTATTAGTATACTTTATTGATTTAAGCACAATAAATATAACTTCCTGATCATTAACTCTCATAGTTAATTCTTTTTTTTACACATCTATCATGGAACGTTCGTTTGTAAGAAAAGGCTCCCTAAAATGATAGAAATTTTTTTTATCTTGTTCCTCATCTAACACAATGAAATCAACAAAAAAGATAAATTTATCCACTTTAACCAATACATCTTCTATAACCCCCTTAGGATAAGTAATAGATCAATCAACTAACTGAAGGGTTACAGTAGTGAGATATATCTCTCCTAAACCCAACCTTCAAAGTATAGATAAAGGCATGAGACTAATGCTTGCTCCTAGATCACATAAAACTTTTCCACAAATTTTTTCTCCAATTCCACAAGGTATGGTAAAACTATTAGGATCTTTAAGTATTTGAGGAAGCTTTTTATGATTTATTGCACTATATTATTCACTAAGTGAAATAGTCTCATAATTTTCAAACTTCCTTTTTGTATGTTAAACCTCTTTAATAAATTTAGCATAACTTGACATCTGTTCCAAAGCTTCTACAAATGGGATATTATTTGTAAGCTTCCTAAATATCTCAAAAAAATCTTGAAAATTGTTGATCTAACTTTTACTACTTAAGTATTTGAGGAAAAGGAGGTGGAGCTCTTTCTAAATTAATCTTAGTTGGGGAGACAGGTGTTTCTATTTCCTTGGGAATAGTTTCCTCCGGTTTTTCAGTTTTAGTATTTTTGCTCTCAACTTCAATCTCTTTTTGAACTCTAAAATTTAATTCCTTTCCACTCCTTAATTGGACAAATTTAACTTATTCATGTTCTTTTCTTTTATCTTTAGGATTGATCTCAACATTACTAGGAAGTGTTCCTTGAAGCCTATTACTAAGGGCATTAGCAATTTATCCTATTCGATACTCAATGTTTTGAATAGCAGCACTTTGACTTTGTAATCGATTACCCATTTGTAACACCACTTTTTATATAGATAACTTCTTTTCCATAAATTGTTGTTTATTAAAACCAAGAGGAATATAAGGTCTATAGTTACAACTACCCTAGTTGTTCCAATTTCTCAATTATTTTACTTGATTGTTCCCCCATTGTTGATTTCCACCACTATAATTGTTATTCCAGTTAAAATTAAGATGGTTTTTCCAACCTAGGTTGTAATAGTTAGAATAAGGGTTATTGGGTCTATTAATAGTATTTAGAGTTTCTAATAAAGTCTGAGAATCAATCATTTATCCTAATGAATTTTCTTTAATCATTTAAGGTGTTTGAGAAAAATTCATTCCAATTTGGTCAATTTTATTAGATAATGCATGGACTTGTGATGCAACTATTGAAATGGCATCATTATCATTAATGCTGGTCACCTTTTTAGGACTTAACCTTTCTGAGGGCCATTCAAAATTGTTAGTAACCATCTCTTCAAATAAAGGATAAGCTTCATCAAATGATTTAGACTTTGATGAACCTCCACCAGCGGCATCAATTATAGATATAAGGGATCCTACTAACTCGATATAAAATGTTTAAATGATTAACCAGTCTGGTAATGCATGATGTGGACACTTTCTCATAAATTCCTTAAATCTTTCCCAAGCTTCATATATTGACTCTCCTTCAAAGTGAGCAAAATAAGTAATATCATTTGTAAGCTTAGCAGTTTTTAAAGGAGGAAAGTATTTAGCTAAAATTTTGTTTGTGTGTGTGTGTGTGTATGTGCGTGTGTCTGTGTGTCTGTGTGTCTGTGTGTGTGTGTGTGTGTGTGTGTGTGTGTGTGTATGAATCAGATGGCGATGTCTAGTGTTCAGTTTAGCTCTGGCATCTCAGGCAATTTCGAGCACCCTTTCCTCTTCAATGGCTAGTAAGATCTTTCCTGTTTTTGGATTTTCTTTTTTGATCTCGATTTTTTGCTATGCCTCCTGCCTCTCGTTCTTTTGTTGGCGCGGTTTTAGAGGGAGGCTGTGCGTCTTTTGGCTTGTCTGTTTCTTACACGTTCCCACAAGGTTTCCATGATTCTCTAAATGTTGGTGGAGATTATTCGTTTGTTAAGAAACTTGGGAAAAAATGATAAATTGGCTATGTTTATCTCTGATGTAGAATCAAATATTTTGAGCTCCTCTTGTCGTTTGGCTTTGATAGGGAAGTTTTCATTTGGGATTCCTAAATTAAAACTAATAAAAAAGTTTTTGATTTGCTTAAGTTGAAGGGGTGGTGAAAGGTTGGTGTTTTGGATGGTAGGAACATTTTGATACAGTTAGCCAATGATGAGGATTATACGATGTTTTTTGCAAAAATATCTTTGAAATTCAATAATCATATTATGAAAATCCTTAAATGGTTGGTTAACTTTGATCAGAAAGCTAAATTGCCAATTTTGCCTGTTTGGATTTGTTTTCTTGGGCTGAAATTACATTTATTCAATCACGAAGTTTTGTTTTCTCTTACTGCTACATACAAGAAACTATTAAAAATGGATAGTGCTAATTTCAATATCACTGGTCCCTCTGAGGTGTGTGTTTTAGTGAAAAGGGATATCACTCAGCCCTTTCGTGATGAGATCTAGATTGAATCTAAACATCAGGGATATTGGCAACCTGTTGAAATAGAGTGGCATTCCCCTTACTGCACCCACTATTCCATGTTTGGCCATCATATCTCACATTGTTATCGTTTGAACCTCAAATTAAAGCTTCCTTTGTCAAAAAATCTCCTCCTCTTATCATGAATACCGAACCACCTAATCCTCCAGTTACTAATGAGCATGACAACGAGGATGATAGGCTATCACTTATCATTACCAAACCAACTATGGAGGCTCCTATTACCAATAATGATATTCAAAGGCAGGGTCAACTTAATGAGCAAGAGGATAATTCTAATACTTCTGATTTTGTTCCACCTGTTTCTACTATTAATAGTACTCTTCCTAGCACACACACATTTCCTAATTTCATTAGGGATAACGTGACTGAAAGGTAGGGGCAACATAATAAACAAGTTTCGATTCCATCTCTTCCAGTGGAAACTTCACCTGTTCTTCCTCAAGATGCCCATGGGAAACCTAATGAACATTTTTTGCTTCCACCTGTTTCTGGAGAAATTGACTCTCCACAAAATGCCCAAAAATCTTTGGAGGGTGAGTGGCAGGTTCATAAACATGCAAAAAAAGAAAGAAAAAAGGAATAACGAACTATCAAGTTTAAATGCTAGCAATATTATTCAGAAAGGTATTTATTATTCTGAAGGCGAACAATTAGGCAACTCTTCTAGATCTTCTAGAGGGCTGGCTTAAAACATAATGTTTAATATTATGGTTTGAAATATTAGGGAGTGACAAACCCTTCCTTCCTTAATAGGCTTAAATATCTTTGTAGGGTTCATAAAGTTTTTATTTTTGCCATTCTGGAGCCTCTTGTTCATGTCAATAGACACAAGATTTTGAATAAATTTGCAGGATTTTAGTCTCACTGCAATAAACATAACAAGATTTAGGTTTTGGAAGCGCAAAATCACCTTATCTAGCATTGAGGATGAGGAGAAATTTGTGTTAACTCACTTTCAGATGGAGCAATTTCATGGGTGGGGCACGTTTGTTTATGTCAGCTCTCTTTTGCTTGACAAATATTTGCTTTGGAGAAAACTTGAGATTTTGGGTGATTCTATCTCTGAAAACTTTTTTGTGGGAGGAGACTTTAACATGATAATGAAATCGTCTGAGAAAAAGGTGGGGGCAGAGTTGATCTTTCCCTTCTTAATCGCTTTTGTAATTCTATTGCAGGAGTGGGTCTGTTTGTTCTTGGCTATTCTGGATCTCCTTTCACGGGGAGGAGGGGCTTTCTTCAACAAAGAATTGATAGTTTCTTGGCTAACTTGACTTTTCTTAATTATTTCTTGATTTTCGAAGTCCAACATTTTAACTATGCTTCCTCGGATCATAATCCCATTCTCCTCACTCTTTCTTTTCTTGAGAAACATGTTATATCTATATTTAAATTTCTTAACATTTGGATGATACTTCTTAAGTACGGTGCAACAGGTTTGGAATTATGATGGTGGTGGTACTCCTTGGTTCACTCGTTGGCAATTGCATAAAAAATTGGTTGCCAATCTTCGTAAGTGGAACCACCAAATTTTTGGAAATGTTCATTATAAAGTTCTGGAGGCTCAAAAAGTGGTTGATCAATTGAAGAATCTTGATATCTGCACTCCTAAAATGGAGGATTATAATGCCTGTGCTCACTTGACTCTTCTTAAAGCTATAAATTTGGAGGAAACATTACTTCAATAGAAAGCAAATGATCTTCATTTTACTGCTGGGGATAAAAACACAAATTATTTCCATGCGACTCTTAAGCATAGAAGGAACTTGAATTGCATTTTAAAAATCAATAAAGTCGAACGTCAAATTTAATTTGATTTGGTTGATTTTGGAAATAATGTCGTGCTATTATACGGAGCTTTATCAACACACCGTTCTTGTCCACCCGGTTGACTTGAATCTTTGTTGACAAATTTGATTACATTAACTTTCTCTCCTTAGCGCATGTTTCTGATGACGATGAGATTCTTTCTACTTTCAAGTCCATTAGTTCCAACAAGTCCCCAGGACCCGATGGTTTCTCCTCTTTATTTTATGTTACTTGTTTGGATAATATAAAGAAAGAAGTTTTTATTGTTATACAAAGTTTCTTTATGGGGCGGATTCTGCTAAATATTTCAGCTCTGCCTTAATTTTTCTTATCACTAAAGGAAATGACAAAATTACTTGGGATAACTTTTGCCCTATCTCTCTTACCACTGTCATCTCAAAGGTTTTGAGTAAGATTATTGTTAGCAGGTTACAGCCTCACCTCTCACACTTTATATCTCCTTAACAATTGGCCTTTATAAAAGGAAAAGAAATTACAGATAATATTTTGCTTGCTTAGGAATTGATTGAAAACCTTGATAAGAAATGTAGAGGGGGTAATATAGTTTTCAAACTTGATATCAAGAACTTTTGATAATATTAGTTGGTACTTCATTATTAACATTCTTCAAGCTAAAGGTTTCCAAAAGGATTTTTTCCTGCTCATTAAAAGGTGGTTAGCCAATAATCACTGCAGTGTTTTGGTTAATGGTCAATCTTATGGCTATTTCTTGGCTCTTAGAGGTATCAAACAAGGAGATACTCTATTTCCTACCATCTTTATTATCGCTTTTGATTATTTCTCAAGGCTTGCTAACAATTTGCATATAAATCACCCCCAAGTTCAATACTCTCATAAATCACGTATTGTGATTAGCCACCTTGCTTATGCTGATAATGATATATTTTTCTCTAATGCTAGTAAGCCTTCTATCAAAGCTACTATGGCTCTGCTTAAAAAGTTTTAAGATTATTTTGACCTTCAGTTTAACTTGGATAAATGCTCTATCTGCTTTGATAACAAGGTTAATCATAACTTTGAAACTTGGGCTTCTGATTATACTGGTTGTAAAATTGCCAAGCTACCTCTGAAGTACCTTGGGGTGAACCTGCTAAGGGGGAGAAAGAAGCAAACTCAAATGAATGAGGTTGTGGACAAAGTCAAATCCAAAATCAATGATTGGAGAAATGCTTTTTTGTCTAATGGAGGTAGGCTCACTCTTCTCAAAAGTATTTTATGTAGCCTTCTTTTATATTCGATGCGGGTGCTTAAAATTAAGAAGAGCATCCAGAAAACTCTTGATGTTCTTTTTAACAAGTTTCTTTGGAGAGGCGACAAATCTTCTAAGATTTAGGCTAAATGGAAGGAGAGTTGTAAGCCATGTTCCTCTAAGGGTCTTGGGTTTAAAACCCTTAATCAGAGTATTGACATTAATATGTGCAAATTTTGGTACAAATCAGAATCAGAGATTCCTTATGGTCTCAATATATGCATCACAAATACTGCACTAATAGTCACCCTTCTACTGTCACGTGGAAAAAAGGTGATTCTAAAATCTGGAAGGTCATCACTCTTTCTCATACTGTTGCTTCTCAATTCATTTTTTGGGATGTGGGAGATGGGAAAATTTCTTTTTGAAATGATCATTGGGGAACTTCTCAGTTTTCAAATTTATCTCATTCTACTTCTGAGGAAAAATTTCTTGTTTCAGATTGCTAGACTGATGGGAGCTAGAACATTCCTAAATTGTGGTCTTTAATGGGGGAGGTGGCCCCCTCTATTGCTAATATCCCGATTAATGCTGAAAATAAAGTTGTCCCTATGTGGAAATTTTGCTCTAGATTTTTCATCACTAAAATGATTTATTCTCATTTATATAACTATCCTCAGTGGTTTTGGAGTAAGTACATTTGACACAAATTTCTCTACCCTTTTACCTCCTTTCTTTGGAGATTGTTTCACAATTTCCTCTTGATGATATCCTTAAAATGAAGGGTTTGAAAATTGCTTCTTTTTGCTTTATTTGTAAGAAAGAGGTTAAATCATCCAATCATCTCCTTTATGAATATTCTTTTACAAGATATGTTTGGCATAGGCCGGGGTGTTATTTTGGCATTCGGTGTCCTCTAAATCTGTATCTTAAGAATATTATTGCAATTTGGAAACTTTTAGAGTATTCTCAAAACAAACTCTCCCGCTTTCCCATTAATGTTCTTTGCTTCATCTGGGTGGCTAGAAATAGCCATAAGTTTGAAGAATCTCCTTACACTCCTAACTCTACATTTGCTCTTATTGTGGCTAACTTTTTTAAAGCGGCTAAAGCTGCTGGTGGTACCTCTAATTTGTTTCAACTTGTTATTGGTATGAGACTAATTTTGATTAATTGGAGACCACCTTCCCACGGTTGGATCAAAGTAAATATTGATGGTAATTTTATTCTTGATACAACAGGGATTGGTGGCTTATTTCGTAACTTAAATGGGCTATGCCTAGTGTACTTTGCTTTTCCCTGCATTACCTTGTGTCCTCTTGAAACTGAAGCTATGGTTGTTCTAGCAACTATGCATGTGGAAATTTCTTTTGGCTTTTTAAATATTGTCCTGGAAACTGATTCACAACTTTTGTTTCATACTTTAACTGGTAAATAAAAACCCCCCTGGAATCTTATAACACTGTTGAATCAGATTAATAATTTGATGGCCACTTCTCATATTACTTTGCAGTATTCTTATATTCATAGAGAAGGTAATGCTCCTGCGGATTGGTTGGCTAAGAAATGAAATTTTGGTATTGTCATTGGAGTTACTCCTCCACCCCCTCTTTATAGACTTATTCATGGTGATATGCTAGATGCCCATTTTACACGGCCTTAATGTGGTGGAGTTTGGCCTTTGCATGGGAATATGGCTTACAGTTTATTTTGGCTGTTGGTTTTTAGGTTTCTTCTTTATGAATCTTGGGGATTTACGATTTCCTATTGACTGACCTTTTTGTAAATCAACAATTACAAGAATTTGATGACGCTACTAGAAGATTTAAATCCCCAGCAACTGCGCCAAAAACTTGACCAACCTTTTTGTAAATCAACAATTACAAGAATTTAATAACGCTACTAGAAGATTTAAATTCCAGCAACGATGCCAAAAACTTGACTGTGACTTTATATATATATGTTTGATTTAATAAAGATGTATAGATATAATATTCAATAATGTTAAAGTCGAATTTGTCAACGCAAGTATATGTATCGCTCAAGTAATATAGGGCTCTAATGGAGTCCTCGATATCGATCCCACATGGAGAAATAGAATACTACAGACTAAAGTTTAATAAAAAGTAATACTTCAACTACAACAACGTTCAAGTTGCTTATCTGCCGCTAATAGGCAATTGAAATAAGTAGATAATTTTGGATAGTAACTAATTATAGAGAATAACGTTTAATTGTGATATTCAATATATAAGAAAGCATCCTTCTTCTTGCCAAGAAATTATAGTGAATGGATAAAATGAATCAGTTCAATTATATTGTGCCAAATAGGAGCATACCTATTCTTTACCCTTTGGTCCAAGCATAAAGAACATTGACCAATCCTATGCTTGGTTACTGATTCTGCGGCTAGGCTGGGAGGATACCGGCTCTCACTTCGGAGTCTCACGTTCCCCTCACCTGAGGGATAACATCTACACATCAGCACCAAAACGATAGGACAAAATTGGAGATTTTAGTCTGTCACTCTAAAATCTCCAATTCTACGTCCGATAGTAATATTTCCCTATTTATTTGCACCCAACTTCCAAGGGCTTTGACCTCCCTGAATCTTGGATGTAATCTTCACTTTAGTTGTAAAACTCAACATTTTTTAACAATTTAATTGGCCAGATTGAAAGTAAATTAAGATCGAAGTGAAAAGATCATCAAAATTTCTTAAACATTTTCATGGCTTCACCAATTCAAGAGTGGTTTAGGGTTTAGGGTTTAGGGTTTAGAACTCATGGGAAAAGCACAACACAACTTGGAATTCATATATAAAATCAAAGTCATACAAACTATAACAAGTAAATAACTTATCTCTAAATTTCTCCCCAATTCTCTGAATCTCTTCCTTTCTTTACAGCACACAGAATTCCTCTTCGAAGTAGCAAGGAGGAAGAAATCTCTCACTTTCCCTCCACTCTTACAATTTCTCGAAGAATTCCTCACACTTACACGCTCTATCAAGCTCTTTACACACTAATAGAACCTATCTAACCTCCAGGACTCCAAAAGTCTCCTCCTCCCCTTCTCATTTTCGGCCAAAATGTTCTCTTTAAAGATGTGGATGAATTTTCCCAAGAGTTGCTTACGCACCTCTCTAAAATCTGGCCTTATCCATTGTACATGTCACATAACCGTCAATCCCGCCGACAGCGGCCTCGATGGCGTCGTCGGCGGCCTTTTAGAGAATTTGTCTGGTAGCCTCGGGAAAAGCTCGTCGTCGGTGGCCTCGATGGCGTCGTCGGAGCCCTAGTGCAATTCTCCACATTTTGGTCCTTTTTCCTCCAAATTCGCTCCTTTTTGCATCTTTTTGCTCCATTGACCCTAATTCATCATTCCTGCAACAAAACATCAAAAATACATTTCTTTAAAGTGTAATATCATTAAAAACAATATGAAAGAGGCATGAAAATCTCAACATATTTTCCTTTGGTCGAAATCCCCCAAGCTTAAATATTATTTGTCCTCAACTAATTTTAGTACTATATAAAAGTTATGATCTACTGCAGTAATATTTTAATTCAGAAACACTATAAGTTTGATTTAGATAAATATCATAGTAAGATTTTCAGAAAAAATTCAAGTAATTGAATTAACTCTGTATCCATCAGATTATCTAGTCATCAAGTTTTAAGAGTTCTAGCTTTCTATTTATTTCAAGAATGACTATAGATTGTAATATTAAGTCACTTAGAATATCCAAAAGATAAGAACTTCATGAGAACTCTATTAGTAAAAAGATATATTCCATAAATATAGGTTCAGGAATGTATTTAAGTTTTCCCTTTAGGTAGGTCCAGTGAAGCCAATTTTTTATTAGGCATATCCTCAAGCTTCTCCTCACTTTTATTTTTTTTCTTTCTTTTCTTTCAGGGATTGTTTTCAATCCTTTGTTCTTCCTTTTTCAAGTGAGGATTACTATATCTGGATAGCCTTTAATGATTTTGAACTTCACTTTTCTTTCCCTAAATTTGAAACTTAAAGCATCTCTTACCTTATAAGTTCTTCATAGTTTTTACATCATTGAGCCCCAATCTTTTCTTCTCAATTGAAATTCTAGATTCTTAATACTTTAAAATATAGTTTCCTTTACTTTAAATAGTTAACTATAATCTTATTCTCTTATACTAAATATCTTAAGTTACAAAATTAATTTTCATTACAAAAATATTTCTTTAAATCTACCATAATATTTAAATAGTTACAAAAATATAGTTACCTGAATTAAATTTACTACATAAAATCATATAAATAATTTTTAAAAATATTGAAATAGAGGACATCTAATAGTTAATCTTTTTCTTTCCTCCCCCAAACTTAAGTTTTTAAATATGAAATAAAGGTGGAAAGAAAATACTATAAATATAAATCATATCTCAATATTATAGGCATCTTTATCATTCTGAAATTTTTGCAGGCCTTCTCCAAATTTTACTTCACCTTGTCTGAAATATTAGGAGCTTTCTACACATATAAATCATTAGAGGAATTTCTAGGAAATGAAATTTTGAAACAAGTATAAAACTAAAACAAACACAACATTTCTTAACACAACCACAATACTAAATAAAAGACAAAAATACTAAAATGAAAATAAACATTACATCACATTACAATCCACAAAATACACTAAATGACATTTATTTTTCTCATAAAAAGATTACATAAAATAAAAATAAACAAAAAATACAAACATCAGTACATCAATCTCATTCTAAATATCAAAATCCAAAACTATTTAATCATCGCCTTGATCAGCAAGTGGATCGGGTTGATATTGAATATATCGGGGGCATTCAGGAAATGTAACATCAGGCTCTCCTCTGTAGTGTCGGGCCTGAGCATCATAATAGGCTATTTCAAAATCAGAATGTCTCTGCAGGTACTCACTATCATAATCATGTCGGCGTTTTAAACCTCTAATCCTCTCATTTATCAAATTTATGCTCTTCCGCTGCAAGCACAACTCATTCATCAAATCTGCTAAGGTAAGGGAGCTAGAAGGAGGAGGAGGGTCATAACTTCTAGAGGGAACGTCTCTACTAGTAGAAGGTTCCTGACTCCTACTTCCAATTCTCCATTTCTCATGGGATACATAAGTTTTCAAATTTGATTTACTAATGGGTTTCATAGGGTGAACCCACTCTTCCTCTCCAGCTTCCACTCTAGAAAGTTAGCAAAGTGCATAAATAAGTCCAGGATGTCCTAGACCTCCACTAGTCTCACTCCTTGTCGTAGTCAATATATTCTTGAAAATAATCTTCCCCACATTTACTATTTTGTTATTCTGAATACAAAAATTCAGAATAGCTCTATCTCTAGTTACCCAACTATGGTGGTAAGTTGGCAACAGAGTAGAGGAAATGAAATAGTGTCACGCCTTAGAGGTGGCATTTAACATGGAAGCAGAAAAGTTTACCCGTTCTCGCTGCTTTATCTTACACATTCCTTTCCCATCAGTGAGAAAGTTAATCACATCATTGAGGGGTTCTTCCATCGTACTAAACGATTCATAGTGGCAGATGTAAGAATCTGGGACTTCATAAAAAGTGTTAATGCTGGCGGAGGTAAATTCCACAGGAAGTCTACACACTTGCACGATTCCATCTTCTGTATAAATCACATTAACGTAGAACTCTTTCACCACATTTGCATCGGCTTTATTGGTGGTGTAACAAAATTTTTCCCCCTCCGCTCTGCAATAACCTGTTCAATTTCTCCTCTCGGATTCTCAAAAACTCGATCTTGAATACATTTTTTCCTTGAAGTATCGAAGTGAATCGAGTTTGAGCCATCACATTGACAAAGCATGAATTGTCAAACTCAACTCTTCTCTTTTGACGTGGAGCCATTTTTAATCTAATCAATCAAAGAAAATTTCCAAAAAATACTTCTAATATAATAATGGCTTCCAATGGTAATTCAAAGAGTTCAACATTAAGATCCATGAATTTCTTCCAAGATTTTCTTCACATTTTCAAATTTTTGGGTTTCCTCAATGTGGACAAAATACATGGTGAAAATCAAATATATTTAGCTTGGAGTGAAGGTCTTACCTAAAGAAGATCAAATCTGATATCAAACAGCCTTGAAATTGTTTCCCAATCTAAGATCTATCAAGCCTTAATTCAAAAATTATGTTTTTAAGAGGAAGGGGATGATGAATAGTGGTGGTTGACCGGTCAAAATCACGGTTAAAGAGGTATTTTTGTGATCTCGCCGACGACGGGGTTGATGGCACCGTCGGCGCACTCTATTTTGTTTTTGAACCTAAGTCTCGGGAAACTCCCGCCGTCAGCGGCATCGAGGGCGTCGTCGGCGGGCTCTGTTAATTTTGTCCAAATTCCGTATTTTTGCGATTTTGATCAATTCTAAACCTAAACGATATTCGTTTAATCTTTATAAACATAATTTTGAATATTTAATTGATGTTCTTAACAAATACAAACTTTCACAAAACATAACATCACATTTATATATAAATTCCAAGAGATACAATAAACGTTACATAACACACCTAAATTATGTATTTTCTCAACCTCAATACATTAATTCAGCGTTGCAATCCAAGCCACAACACTCAAAACGCTGAAAACAAACATCGTATGCTTAGTCTCAGTTATACAAAGATCTTTAAGAATAATTCTAAAGCAACGCAAATATAAAGTTCAAATCTAAACACACAAACATAAATGTAACATAGGAGATCTACTACTCGTCAGATTCTGTGCCCGTTTCTCCTCTGAGATCACCCATTGATTGCACATGGACGAAGAGGTTGTAGAAAGGTTGGAAAGGAAATTCTTCAGTTGAATCTTCCTCAATTAATTTCATCCTCTTCATCAGTTGTATCAAGCTATCTTCTAAACGTCCTGAATGATCAAAATGTTCTTTAATCCTCCATTCCAAATGATCGAAGAAATCAGAGATATTTTTAATTGCATTCATCACATTTTGCACCTCCTTTTCCAATTTCTTGATTCAGCGCAGGATCACCAAAGACTTATCAGGGACTAAGGGTTGTACTGGCAGAGAATTCTGAGAAGATTGATCAACTATCACAGCCATGTCATTTTCATCTTCAAATGATGGGAATTTTTCAGTTGGATCCAAAGGTTTCCAAGGTAGCAGTACCTTTTCCCAGTTTTCATATGATTATTCTTAAACGATCTCCCTCGCACGATCAGGCCTAAGACTAACTTCACAATTATAGATCCAATATCGATCGGCAGTCCCCTTTGGATGCAGTAATTCAGAATGACACTTTCTTTAGAAACTTTACCAACATTCATTGTCCGTAACAGTTTCGCAGCAATGAAGAAGTGTCAGTGTTTAGAGACGGGATTCAAAAGTGTTGAAGAAAAACTAACATACTCGTTCTTTCGCATTTCCCAATCATCAGTTTCCTCCGTCAAATACTGGTAAATTTCATTCATCTAGTCTCTCGTTGGGACGAAATTGGAATAGTGGCATACATGAACATTCTCTATCATATATAACTCGTTGATTCTTGAAGGAGTGAAAGTAATCCATCTCCCTCGCACATAAACAACTCCTTGGTTAATTCCATGTAAATTTGCATAAAATTCTTTTACCACAGGAACTACCACGACGGCAGTAGTGTAGCACAACACTTCCCATCTTCATCGCACTATCGTTTCTTCAATGTCCGTTGTGAGATTATTCAATCCACAATTCACGAATCCTCGTTCCTTGATTAATCTTTTCTTCGTCAGCAACTTGTTGAAGATTCGTTGCGCTTCCGCACTAGTGAACTTTCGCCGATTGAAAACTCGCATTCTGGGATTATCAGGGGAATTGGACGCCATAGGAATGAAATTGACAGAGTTTTTCTTCATTTTTTGGGAGAAAATATGAACTAAAGTTCAAATTTTTTAGTTTAAAAAGACTATTCCTGCCCAAAAATCGTCAAAAACCG
>NEWO01000113.1:758611-779227 GCA_003013225.1 Phalaenopsis aphrodite
CATGAATTCTTTAAATCATTATATAAATGATAGAGTGTCTCTTAGAAGCAATGTGCTGTATGAAATTGATACAATGAAAAGTGTGCAAGGATCATTACACAAGCGCTCAGGTGTAGTATCAAATAAGCAAGAGTTCCCACATTATGGACAAACACTTATAAAGAAGCTAGTCTATAAAACTAATATTAGGATATAATAATAAAATATGTACACTTTAATTGGTAAACTAATACAATTAAGATATTATGATTCATGGGAAGGTAAATATCTTATGCATTCAAAAAAATAAATTGGTTGGAGGAAAAGCTAAAGAGATTCTTATCTTAAGTTTTAATCATTGGTTTTTAGGTAGGACTCATACTAGAAATTTTGTATGTGTAATTATAGATAAGAGTTTGAAAGATGATATTGTAAAAATTAATAAAATTAGAGATAGAAGTATAGACTGAAGACATTCTTTTTCAAACTAAGATTTTTAATGTTATAAGTGCCCATGCTTCTCAAGCAGGTTTAAATATAGGCTCAAAAAAAAATATATATATATAGAATGACCTAGAAGAATTAATACAAATGATACCTTATGAATATAGGATTTTTATTACAGGAAATTTAAATGGACTGTTGGTAGACTTTATAAGATTTTAGAAATAATCATGGTAGCTATGATTTTGTAGTGATTAATGAAAAAGGTAGAACCATATTAAATTTTGCTATACCATGTGATTCAGTTATTGATAATAGTTTATTTTAGAAAAAGTTTGATCATATTATTACTTATAACAATAGATCTAATAAAACCTCAATTGATTGTCTTCTTGTGAGAAAAAGAGATCGTCGAGAATATAATGATTGTAAGGTCATTCTAAGTGAAATAAAATGTAACACTATCATGGAACTAAATAGGGGCACCCACATGACACATAAAATTATTTTTATGAGTAAACTTTAAGGTTTTAAGAGTTGTGTTGGTTATGAAGAAGTTAATTCTATATTGGATGAAATAACAAACACTATTAAACAAATGTTTAAAAAAGTACTTGGAGAATCAAAATAGAAAACTTTTAAAAATAAAAAAAAAATTGGTGGTGAACCAATAATGTCTATGAAAAGATAAAATAAAAGAAATTTGTTATAAAAATTTGTTTAAATGTAAACGCTTAAATAACCGAAAAAATATAAGGTGACCAGTAAAAAGTCCAAAAAAATAATTTGTAATACTAAGAATTATGTTTTTAGTAATCATTATAATAAATTAGATACTAATAAGAGTAAAAAAATCTATCTTAAACTAGGCAAACAAAGAGAAAAAAAGAAAAGATTTAATTTGAGTAAAGTGTATTAAAGATGAAAATCAAAAAGTGATTTTCTTAGATAAAGATAATCAACATAGGTGTGTGAGATATTTTAATAAACTTTTCAATGATTTTTTTTTAAAATACGATCGAACTTAATGATCTTAATATCATTAATAAAAATAAAACCTTTTAATTTTTTTAGTTGCATTAAAAGAAATTAAGGAGGCTTTAAAGAAAATTAAGGGTGAAAAATCAGTAGGACCTAATAATATCCCAATTGAAGTGTGAAAATATTTAGAAGATTTGAGAGTTTCTTGGCTTACTAAGCTCTTTAAAATTACTTTAAAAACTAAAGTGATATTTGAGGAGTGGAAGAAGTGTATTTTGGTCCCCATTTTTAAGAATAAAAGAGATGCACAAGAATATGCAAATTATAAAGGAATTACATTAATGTGTCATACATTAAAATTATGGGAGAGAGTAAATAAACATAAGTTAAAACGTGATACAATGATCTCTCATAATCAGTTTGGATTTATGTCGTGCAAGTCTACTATGGAAGCTATATATTCATTGAGAGGTTTGATGGAGAAATATAGAGAGAGCAAGGATGATCATCATAAAAATTTTATTGGTTTAGAAAAAAAATTATGATAAGGTTCCAAGCAAAGTTCTTTGGAGAGTTCTAGAATAGAAAGGTGCTTAAATGACTTATATTTATACTAGAGTTATCACTTATGTTCGAACAAAAAAGGATTGACTAAGAATTTTCATATTTTGGTTGGATTATGTTAGGGGTCAACTTTAATTCCATATCTTTATGATTTAGTTTTGGATGCTCTTACTAGGCATTTACAGGAGGATTTACTTTGGTGTTTTTCACCGACGATATCCTTCTTGTGGATAATATTAGAACAAGAGTTCAGAAAAATCTTGAATTATAGAGGTTTACAAAGGAGTCCAAAGGCCTTCATTTGAGTATATCTAAATTTGAATACATAGAATATAATTTTAATAATAGATCCAGTGATAGATTTGTAACTATAGTTGATTAAATCATTAAAAGGTGTGAACATTTTAGATATTAGGGGTCTATTGTTCAAAATGGTGGTGATATAAATTAGGATGTTATTAGTAGAATTCAAGTTGGTTGGTTGAAGTGGATAAATGCATCAAGCCTATTGTGTCTTAGAAAAGTATCGCCTAGGCTTAAAGAAAAATTTATAGGATGGTGGCAAGACCTACAATGATTTATGAAGCAAAATGTTGACCTTTAATAGAGAAACATAAAAATAAGTTTAAGTGTTGCTAGATGAGAATGCTCAAATGGATGAGTGGCTTGACACTTAAAGATAATGTGAAATGAATGTATTCATGAAAGGGTTATTGTAACTCTGGTGGCAAACAAGCTTAGATAGAGTCGTCTTAAATGGTTTGTTCACATTAAATGTCGACTATTTTTTGTTCTGATTAGGAGAGTAGATGTTTTAAATTTGAGTTATGTTAAGAAAGACAGAGGTAGACCTAAAAAAACTTGGCTATAAACATTAAAAATTAGCTGTTGCTATTGAAGCTAGCTGACTAGTACCACCGTTGCCGGCCATTATTGATAACCACTAAAATTGCTATTGCATTCAATTTTGGTAAGTCACAATTTCATGAACATTGAAAATATTTTATACATAGCCAAATAAAAAAAATAAATAATAAAAAAAAATAAAATAAAGGAATATATATATATTTTTCTTATTTATAACGGAACATTGATTAAATATTATAAATATATTGTTATATTATATTTTAAAAAAATATTAAAATCACATGCATTTAATAGATAGCCCTTTGCGGGTTGACGCAACACCTCGGTTATGGACTTTGCATGCATACGCGGTCGTTGGCCCTTCGACACCCTACGCTTTGTTCTGGCATTTAAAGCACCTCGTATGGCCTCTGTACTCTACGGAAATTATGTGTACCCGCTTACACTCTTCTCTCTCTCCGCTTTTTAATTGAATATATATAATTTTTTCTATTCTTTTCGTGATCTCATTCTTTCTTTGATTCAACCCTGCTCGCGACGCAAAAAGCTAGGGTTTAACAAATACTCGCTCTTCTCTGATGATTTCCTGGGGTTTCTAGTTTGATTACCAATTTTTGTGGTCGTTTTTTAAGTGTGGTATTGTATCTATAAAATTTGACCATCAAACTTTTCGGATTGGTTTCATTCCGTGCGGAGCGCATCTATGGCCAACCACCCGCCTGTACATGTTACAACGTCGGGATCGCTTTCGGGATCGAGTTCAGGCTCTGGAGTCCATTTTTTCAATTCCCCTTATGGCGACACGAAATACACGAAGGTTTTTGTCGGGGGCTTGGCGTGGGAGACGCAGAGCGAGACGCTGCAGCGCCACTTCGAGCAGTTTGGCGAGATTCTGGAGGCCGTCGTGATCTCAGATAAGATTACCGGAAGGTCGAAGGGCTATGGTTTTGTGAGTTTTTCTACGTCCTTTTATTTTGATGCTTTTTTGCGCTCTTGTGAAAGATCAAAGATTAAAGTTTAAAAAGGCAAAATTAGGAACCGAGTCATTTTATCTTGATGAGCGAGTTGTCAGCTTTGAGGTAGATTGAGACTTAAGCCTCAAAATAGAAAAAAAAAAAGCATAAGATTAAAGGGGATTCATAAATATGATATTATTGATATATTCATTTAGTTTATTATCATAAAAGTATGAACTATAAATCTGAATTTTAAATGTTGATATTAAAAAAAAGTTTGAACTGAGATTTAGGGTAGGTAATCAATTAAAACTTAAATAAATTATGAGGATCAAGATCCACAATAGCATAATTCTCATTTCTATCATTTTTAGAAGAATTGTCATATATAATATTTTTATTTATTTTGAATCTATTTTATTATCATGTCTCAAATCTTCTGCAATTACTATATTTTTTTTTCTTACTTCATATTTTAATTAATATGAGATCAAATGTAATTTAAAATAATATATCAAATTAATAATATGATCAAGGAATCTTACTTAAATTATTTTTTGACCTTTTCGAGGCATTGCATCACATAATATAATATGATATCATATATATTAATAATATAATATAGTATAATTTAATATAATACAATGTGATACATTTTTATTTAACCTGATTGAAAAAAGTACTCCACACATTTTTTTAAATGCGTGGCCTTGAGGCATTTTTTTATGTGCATCTTGGGGCATGCACCTCGAACTCGTTTTTGAACAAGGTGAAAAATCACTTTTTATCAAGCAAAAATAAGGATCATACAAGTTTTTAATTTCTTTGTCAGAGGTTTTCTTATTATTCCTTTTGATGATGAATTTTTTTGGAGGATTTAGGTAACATTTCAACATCCAGAATCTGCAAGCAAAGCATGTGCCAATGCCAGCCCAATCATAGATGGAAGAAGAGCTAACTGCAATTTAGCTTCATTAGGCCGACCTCGACCTATCCCCTTTTATGGTAGTTTTTTCTATCCAACTTTCAAATGTTTGTCAATTTTTTTTATTTAAGCTTTCATCTTATTATTTATTATTTCAGAAACTTTCATACATACTACATATTTTTTATGTATTTACAAGTCTAACACCCAAAGTTTGATATACCCTTATCACACCTTGGTATCATAAGCATTTGAATGACAAGCTGTATTTTACTTTTAAAAAGATACAATTGGTTAGATTTTTGATGTGTGTTAAAGATTTGAGTATTATGCATGTAAATATGAATATTTTTGTGTTTGATATGTAAACACACAAGAATTGTGTGGTATGCATGTAAGTGCCCCTTGTAATTCTGCTTGTAAATATGAATATTTTTGTGTTTGATGTGTAAACACATAAAAATTGTGTGGTATGCATGTGAGTGCCTCTTGTAATTTTTAGTGATATGTCCTCATTTATGTTTCCCTTTAAATTGAACGTCATGGTTTCAACAGCGCATCTTTTGTTTATTGCTCAAGTCTTCTTGCCATGGCCTTTTTTTATTATTCTGCATGTAATCAAGTAGTTTCACTTTTGTGCATCAAATGAATGTTTAATTCATCAATAGACTATAATACTTTGTTTGTTCAGAACGTGAGTTAATTTTTTTTAATATTTATGGAATCAACTTACTGTGATCTTATGGATCCTCTATGGTTTGATTTCCTGTTGCCATTTTATATAATCATTGTTGTTAGAGCTTCAAGGGAGTTGTTTTGCTTAAGTGCGTAAAAAACTCGAGTAACAGCTTGCTTGGAATTTCATATATTATTTTAGACTTCATTTAGTATTTTTTCACAATTCATACTTGTGATATACCATGTTCTTGAATAGCATTGCAAAAGGAAGAACAATCCTTTGTTTGTCCCAGCCATGTTTGGTATATCTCTGCCACAATATACTAAATTTAAAGTTACTTGGTAATGTCCCGTTCTTGTAGTAGTTGCAGCTACTCATCTAAACTCATTTTGTTATATATTCCATAAAAGATTGAATGAATTGATTCTTATAGTGGCTAGAATCTTTTACTTGGTCCTTTTTGTGATGTTATATTTATAGCAAGAGGCTAAAGAAGTTTAACTAGAATTACAATGTCACTTCATGGTTTCCAATTGTGATGGACATGATCATTATCCATTTGTACGGTTGGGCAGGATCTGTCCTATTCAAATCATTGTTATTGATTTGAAGTTCTGATGAACTAGGAATGTTTTGTTAACTAAAAATTGAAAGTAAGATGTTTTTGCTCTAAAATTTTTTCGAAAATTGCTTCTTGACCACACTTGATAATGCCGAATTGTCAACGTTTGGCAATGTCTTCACTCATACAAGGTAGCTATCATTGAACTCTGGTCCGAGATATTCATCAGGATGCCTCCCACAAGTAGAACTTGATATCTTGGCCTAATTACATTTAAAAAATGGGCATGCTTTGGCTTAGTCTCAAACTAATGATGTAAAGAAGAAGACATGTATGTTTATGAGAAATTATATGTGAAGGTGAAAACATCGAAAAACTCTAGTCAAAGTTGTGCGCTTCGGTGTTGAGAAGGATAGTAATATCAATAAGGTGTAAGTCATTATTAGTAGATTGTTAGAAGATAAATTTGCTGGTGTTACTAGGGTTACTTTAGAACAATTAAATGTATTGTTGGTTAGCAACGATATATAAAAATTGGTTATAAATGAATGAATAGTTCCATATCATCCCAGAATAAATTAAAGGGAAGCTAAACAGCGGTTGCAAATATGGACAGCTTTGAAAGTTCTATTCACTTCTTACTCATCCACTTATCATAGCATCCACAGTATTTTAATATGACCTTAAGCGACTTGTTAATACCAGCATTGATTTATATATTCTTTGAGCTTGATGGCCATTGTGCCATGCTTTTGCCCTCTTACAGTAAGTGGTGACCATTGCCCACATTTTACCACTTAAATGCCAGTCAATCACAGTTTTGCTTTTCTAGCTACAACTTTCGTTCATCCATTTTTACTTGCAACATCACGGTTTATTAAAGATGAATTGCATGTGCCCTAGGTAGCTAAAGCAATATGCTTTCAGATCAGCTTATTATTACTTGATCCTAATTCAATTTTAGTTTATCATGTCTAGTTTACTGCTTTGGGATTCATTACAACCATTAGATCAAACTTGAAAGACTATTGAATATGATATAATATTGCATGCGAGTCACTATAAATTGAGGGTATATCAGTCATTTATGTAGCTAGCACGCTCCTTAAAGTTAGAATGGTGCTTGATGCTGATTGTTCTCCTTGAATTAAGTAGCTTGTCCAGTAAATCCAAAACAGTTATGGGCTACACAACTCAGTTATGCCCCAAATACTGATGTGACAGTAATTATCAATGTATTTGATTTTTCAATAACTATTCATAGGAAAAGAGGCCATCTGCTTAGGCAATAATTACGGCTTGAAACAATCACTTTTCCTTGTTTTGAACCTTTAAATGTTTGTCTTCTATGTCTTGAGCTGTTTTTATTAAGATATGTGATGCAGGATAACATAGAGATACGATCTTTCGATATAGATCTAATACAAGATTCAATAAAGAATGCATTTATGCAATGTTAAATTCACAGGACGCCAACTCTTAATTTATTAAACTATTTAATACTTTCAATGAAAATAAATAAGCATAGGAAATCTGTTAAAAAGTTAATTCAGTAGCATTCTAGTAATAACAGAGAAACTTAGAACCTAGAAATCTTGCAATAAGCTGTACGTTGTTAATCATTGAAACCCAAGATTTACTAAACTCAATAAATCGCTCAAAAGTCAATGCAATAGTAAAATTTTGAGCAACAAAAAAAATAATAGTAGGAAAGAAGTAAAAAAAGCAGTAGAATTAAGCCTTATACTTGTAAAATGAAAGCCTCTTTTAGAAACCTTCATGTCTCTCATCTTATTTAAGTGTTTACTCTTGCAAGTAAAATCTATAAAAAATTTGAATAAAACTTTATTGAGAACCAAAAAATTTGTAGGATATCTATTTCTAATTACAAAGCCTACTAGACTTCCTTATCTATTGTGACAATAAAAACAAAAAAAATAATCATAAATGAATTGATCACCAAGGTCATTAAAGTCTGAATTTAAACACGAGTAAGGATATGACCAAAAGTTGTAGCTAGAAAAGGTCCCGGGATACCGAGGGCTCATGCAGTTGTCACTATTTTTTTTGTAGAAGTTATAATATAAAATTGTGCAATTAAAATTTTAAATAAAAATCTCAACATCTTATGTTCAATTTCACAACCCGGGAATGTATTTAAATTTTTATTTAAAATGATTTTATTTTCAAATTTAATATTTGATTCATATTATAACTCTTGCTCTATTCTAGCTTTAAGTTCATAAACATTTTCTGGTGTAGATGCTCACACAGTTTTAGTATAAGAACATTAGATGTACTATTGCTATTGCACATAATTTTTTACATCAAGCTTTTTAATTAAACAAAATTGATGACATGCAGTTTTTTTTTTTTTTTAATATGATTAGATTTGATCATACAAGATACCTGTTTGGGTGTGTGTGTTTGATGGGCTCTATATCAAAATTTAGTAATTTTTTCTTACAAATATTAACGATAGTTTTAGTAGCCCTAAAAGGGACATAATTCTGAAATTATTCAATACTCCAAAGTCCTATAAAGCCCTATTTATTCTTAGGTGGATTTCGGCTTAAATTGTGCTTAATTTCTTGCCTACAGCCTTTTGTGAAATGGTATAAAGGAAAATAATATTTGGCTTTTTTGTTTTTTGAGCAACATTTCACCAAAATAAACTTGTACATCATTTAGTTTTATGTTAGCATATTTAAATTCATTTTTTATATGAATCAGAAATATCACATCTTTTAAAAAATTCGTTTTATATAGCTATCCAATCTAAGATTACTAACATCACATTGAATGTAGGAGTATTACTCTAGACATCATTATGGCCATGTTGAAATTAATTTTTTTTAAATGTAAATTATATTATTTTATTAGTGGAACGGGTTATTACATCTTGCATGCAAAATACCTTGTGATGTAATCTTATCCTTTAATATTAAATTTGAGCTAGCGCTTGTTAGGGTGGAGGGTATTCTCATGTGATCTAGTATGAGATATTGAAGATAATGTGACATGCATGCATAACTTCATAGCTTAAAAACTCTTAATTTTAGTAACTGTTTATTACATTTTGTTGAAAACCAAAAAAAAAAAATCTTTTCAAATGACAATTCAATAGCCTTACATTAGAAATAATCCATAAAAAATTATTCATTCAATGAATTAAAATCTTTGTACTTGACTATAGCGGACTTGAATAAAATCCAATATTCAATTCAATTACGAAATATAGAGCAATGAATAAAAAATTAAAGGAAAAATGCTACCAAAGTAATATAATCTAGCTACAGGTTATCTATGGATATAACATTTTCCAAAAATATTTGAGTTTCCTTCTTTATCAGTGTTTTGACTCTCATAAATAGAAAGCATGGCACTCACACCTTATACATTTTTAATATAAGAACTTTTGTATATGCATAAGACCCCTATTTATATTTACGAAGCTAAATAGACTAACCTATTTACTTTGTTTACTAAAACAGAAAATTTAGAAGAATTGATTGCTCAAGTCAATAGAGCCTAATAGTATGGTTGGAAATCTCTCCAAAGATCGATATAATGAGTGGAACACCATCCTATTGCACAAACAGTGCAACAAAAATGGCTAGAAGAGGTAAAGTAAATTGGACGGTTTGGTCATATAAAGATTATTGGAATTGGGTTATAAGATATGCCATCAGAGCCAATTAATAGCAGGAAATAATAATTGATACCGCAACAACATGATTTTCAAAATTCGTTGGAGAGGTTAAACAAAAAAATTTTCAATGACTGAACGCCATATGAAAATATATTCATAGGAATAAATAGATGTGGCCTATTTTTGGAAGAAGTTTATGAGGCTTCAGTCATGTTGTATCGAGATGTTGTACAAAGTCATTAAAATTGAGACGACTTTACTTTTTATATATATGAGATGATATAAATTGGTCAATTTTTTTGTGGAATAAATGGAATGTCAAAATAATGAGAAAGTATCAGAGAAAGTTAAAGTTATTAAGACAAATCAAGTATATAACATTTAACCTTGGTGGTTGTAATATAACTAATTTCTAGCCGATATTACTATATGATTAAATGATACTTAGTGATGTCATGTGTAGGCATCTCAATATATTACATAGAAAAATTAAGATCTAATTTTGGGGGGGGGGCCTTGGTACCATACTTTTAATAGGATTTAAGTTAGATTTAACATAAATCCAACCAAACAACATAAATAGGTTAGATAAATCCATCTGTAAGTTAAATTCAATTTTTGCTTGTTTCATTTATTAAATCCACTTATTAGTTTGATTTAATAGATTTAGCGCAGGAAAAAAAAATATTTCTATTTATGCCAAACACATGAAATGGATCTAAGTGGATTTAACCTTAACTGAACCACGTTATTTTGGATTTATTAATATTTAGATTTGATAAAATCTGGATTTACCAGATTTACTAAATCCTATTTAACTTAAATCTTATCTGCAGCCAAACACTCCCTAGGATAATATTTTTAGATTTGAGGCCAAGTAATTAAAATAGACAAATGCCTTAATAATACTGTACAATTAGTAAATACCGGGGATAATTAAAGGTAAATTTTATAAATTATAATTTGGAATGGTAAATTTAGAGTTAATTTTACTTGCCGTAATGATGAATGATATTTGTTAAAAGTGGAATGCAGAATTTAGTGATTTAAATAATAGAAAGTGCACCAATAAAATACAACAAGCCTTTAACCCGCAAAGTGGGATCGGATATATGAATGCTTTTCTCCCTATTGTGTCCTATTAAGTGTCATATTTTTATTTAATTTTTATAAATTTAGATCATTTTTTATACAACATGCCTACATTTATTTAGATTTACCCCTACCTTTGTTAGCATAAGTCAAATCTAAAACATCTACTCACTTAACATGGTCATCATATGGTCTACATTTAATGTGACCAAATTATCGAAGGCGACTTTCTCTAATCTTGTCGGCCATCGAAGGTACCCCAATCCTTGCATGGATATATTTGTTTCGCATTTTGTCTCTTAGTGTGAAATCACTCATCCACTTGAGCATTCACATCTCATTAATACTTAACTTAATTTTATGATTCTCTTTTACAAACCAACATTCTGTGCTATTAAGCATTTTAAATGGTACTTTTCTATCACAGAATAGGCCTGATGCATTCCTCCACATCAACCATCCAACTTGAATTATACTAATAACCAAAAAAAACATACGCCAAGGCACACATCTCATTAAAAAACATACTTATACACAAAAAGGATATCATCACCAAAAAAACATACGCCAAGGCACATCCTTCTGTAAATGTTTAATAAGAACATCCATAACTAAAGAAAAAAGATATGAGCTTAAACCTGATCTTTGATGTAATTCAACTTAAATAGGAAGATATTTGGTCAATCCTTTTGGTGTTGGAACACAGGTAATGATTATAGTAAACACATCTTTAATGACTTGAATATAAACAATATCAACACATTTCTTTTCTAGAACTCTCAAAAGCATCTCTTTTGGAGTTTTATCATAATATTTTTCTATCAATAAAATCATATGTAGATTCTCCTTATTCTCTTTACATCTTTTCATCAAATCTTTCAATAAATATATAAGCTTCCATAGTAAACTTGCTTAACATGAATCTAAACTGATATTGAGAAATATTTATGTCACGTTGTAACCTATGTTCAGTTACCATCTCTCATAACTTTAATGCATGACACATTATAATTTCTTTATCATTTGCACACACTTGTGCATTCTTTTTATTCTTAAAGATAGAAACGCAGACTCTTTCTTTACTTATCAGACATTTTTTTAAAATAATATTTAAAAGTTTAGTAAGTGAAGGAATTTTTAGATATACTAAACATATGTGTGTGTGTGTGCGCGCGCGCGCGCGCGCACGTGTGAGTGCGTGCGCGCGTGCGGGCGCGTGCGTGCGTGCGTGTGTGGCCTGTTGGTTGGCGAGATTCACTGTAGGCTCCCTCAGGTCACGGGTTCGATCCCCGGTGGTGCTTGGTTCTCAAATATTTAGGCACATGACACATGCTCTTATCATGGGGCCTAGCGCATGAGAAATCGGTATTTTGGCCTCTGCCAAATACCGATTTATCAAAGTTTTGAGAAAAATAGGTTGATGTCTTTTTAGAGTAAAATTCTTTGTTTACATTAAATGAGTCATTGGTAACATTAAATGTCAATCTAGCATTAAAAAATAAACATATAATATGAGTCATTGGTAACATTAAATGTCAATCTAGCTGAGTAGCAGAATCTACCAATTACCCTACATGCTTATTTTCTTTTTTTTTTTTAGTTTGAATTTAGAGTAAAATTCTTTGCTTGTGTTGTGGTGAAAGAATCCATTGAACCTCTAACTCTAAGTTGCTCTGGGAGTAGTCAAATAATGATGAATTGATAACATTTTAAACTTGACCAACATTTATTGCACTGCTTCTAATGTCACTTGATATATTGTCATGCTGTGTTTAGAATTTTGCATCTTCTTATTATGCTTTCTTGCATCTCTCATGAACTTCAGTGGAGGCTTGACTGCATGGGTTAATACCATTGTGTGTGCTGGCAAGATGTTGTTTCATCCTATTTATTGTTCCACTATACATTTGATTGCAAAACTTATATATGAAATATTTTTTATTGGATATGTTTGTTTTATATTGCTATCTAAAGTCCTTTTTGCTAGTGCCACTATTACCGGCCGCACAATCCTTCCCTTCTATTACAAGTTAATAAATAACCATTCACTTTAAAATTAAAAAAAAAATCAGATTAAATCCACCTCTAGTAAATTGCAAACAAGAAAAAAATTAACAAAATTGCGGTTTACTGTAGATTGAGTGTTCTCTAGCAAATTTTTACCACGAAAAAAATCTGCGGTTTACTGTAGCTACATTGAAATTACTATAGTTATAGTAAACTGATTGTTGCTACAGTGTAAAACAATAAAAATTGCAGAAGAATAAAAAATTTCTTACTAAATGAATTCCGGCTAGAAGCCAGGAGGGATCTTCTACCCGCTCGATGGCGAGATCGTCTATGTGCGTGTCTAAGGAGGCGAAGCAGATGCTTCTTCGTGCGGGACGAAGTAGACGACTCAATCTCCTGCTGCCGGAGGGACGAAGAAAACAACGACGAGATCTTCTATTACTCTGCGTGCGAGGGAGGAAGCAGAGGGTGCGCGAGATCGATTGCATACAAGAGACTTTGAATCGACATGAATTGGGTAAGTATGCAGAATTAAGGATCTTTTCCTTTTTTATTTGATTAATAGGTGGAGTGTCAGCCTCGTGAGGTGTAAATTGCACTTCGAGCGTTCCTGGACTTACGCCCCGTGAGCTTTACTCCTCTCTCATGGGAAAAATGTTTACGTACGTCATAAGCATGCAAAATTGTGTGCGTATGAAGGTTACATGGAGTGTATTGGAGGGTTATGTCACTGTTATTGGGGTTAATACCTTCAATAACCTTACGAAACCCTCGAATGACAGGAAAAAAGATGAGCGCCAAACCGTGGAATGTATTTGTAGGTTATTGGGAGGTTATTGAGATGTTATTGGGGTTAATACCCCCAATAACTGAGTTATTGAAAGGTTATTCGGGGTCATACGCACTCAGAACTGCGTGCGTATGACGTACGTAATTAGTGCTCCTCTCATGGGGCTTGGGGCGAGTGGGTTTACGCCTTGCCTTGGGATGTGCCCCATTAACGATTTTTTAGACAGAGCAATTCTCCAAGCTTTTACATGTAAACCAATTTTTATAACACAAGTTCTTATTTCTTCTCTTTTCTTCCACATTATTAGTCAAACACCAACTATTTTTATTTATAAAAAATTTTTCTTTTGATTCTCCAAGTACATCTTTTGCCACATATTTAATAGCGTTTGTTAGTTTATCCCATATAGAATTTGCTTCTTCATGAATATCCCAAAATTTAAAATTTTGAAGTTTATTCTTAAAAATAATTTTATTTGTATTTTAGGTGCCTCCATCTAATTTTATGACAATGATTCGTAATATTCTTTAGTTTACAACTCATCATCTTAAAATTCAAAACTAATAATTGATATTTAGTACTTAAATTTTCACATGAAATAACCTTACAATCTTTATTAGCTATTTTAGTAATTGTGTAAAATATTTTTTAATTCCTCACTTTTCTCTTTGTATGTATGAACAAAGAATTTGTATTTTAAATTTGACCCCAGTGTGGCAGGATAAGGCTAATGATAATCATGATGATCTTTTACGCAGTGATATGGATTGGATGATAGCCCTACTTCTATGCTTGTCTGGGTAACGAAACTTGCCCATTTGGTTCATATGGCTAAGTTGAGCTGTCGGATACTCTTGTTAGCGGCACTATGTTTGGCCCTATGGGGGTTGTTAGCTTTTTATTTCATATGATTTGTGTAGGAGATAGCTTCAGGTGACATTGTTTCCTGCCTAATTTTCCAACCATATGTGAAGCATTTTCACCACGCACAATGCTATTCTAGTTCTCAGGGTTATTTGTTTGGATAAGCAAGTATTTTTCATTTCCCCTTCTTCACTGATTATTTCTTTTTTCCAGCCTGAACATTTTCTTAACAAGTACTTAGACAAATGATTCTCAATAGGACTCAATAGAGAAAAAAGATTCATGTAGCCAACCCCACTTCGTGGGATAAAGGCCTGTTGTTGTTGTTGTTATATTTTGATGAAGCATTAGCTCTTTGAAATTATAATTTTCCTCCAAATAATGTAAGTTGAAATTCATGACCCAATGGGCGCTGAATAACTGAATGAGGATCTAGAAGTCATCACCTTGTTTTAATCTGAGGATAGTTGTTTAATCTTAGGTTCGTATCATATGCGGGTCCAGTGCTTTTACTTTAAGTCTACCTGAGAATTATATCTATTTAAAGTATAACTGGCTTGGTTTTTAGTCTTTGTCTCTATGGAAAAAATTAAATCTGAGTTTTTGAGTCATCATCTTAGATCTATTAGTTAATTTTACTTTTGATACCAACTGCATTTCATAGTTATTAGATGTATGTTAGACATTTGATTTGATTGCCTTTGGCTTATTTTGAATTTTTTTTTTAAATAGCACATCTAAGGCCTCCTAGCCTATATGTTGGAGGTGTGCCTATTCCACGAGGAGCTTTCATTGGTGGCTCTACATATCATCAGGCGCTGCCCTACAATTATCAGCATGCCATTTCCTATCCTTCTGTTGGGTAAGTTATCATTAAAGAAAAATAACCAAGATGGCCCCTTAGTTATTTGAAGGAACTAAAATGGTTCTTGTCTATATGAAAGACCAATTTAGTCTCTAGACCATCAATGTAGTTACTAAAATAGCCCCATAATTCATAGGGGGACTAAAAAATCATGTCTGGGGACCATTTCGGTTCTTATTTCAGTTGTCTGGGAATTAAATTGGCCTTTTACATAACCTGGGCTATTATAAATTGTCAGAGAAATCATTTTGGTCCTTTTTTCCATTATTATTTACACTTTTTTCTCGATTTTTGTTCCAAAATAATTATCTGAAAATTTATACTGAAGTTTGAATTGGTTTGCTACTTAATTTTTAGAAAGTTTATCACATTCTTTTTGACATTTGCATTTGAACCTTCAAATGATCATCATCATTAGCCTTGCCAATTAATTAAAGTTTGTTATATGAGTCCTCTGTCATTTTCTTTTATTGAGTGTTATATTAGGTGTTAACTTTATTTCTTTTTTCGTTTATTAAAAAAAAAAAAAGAAATCTTAAGCAAGGAAATATGGCTTGGTATCAGCTCTAATTTATCGTTTTCCTATTTGCCAACTACCCAGAAAAAGGTCTACAAATGGACTACGCCATGTAAATAAAGAGTCTACTATTAAGATATAAGAGAAACTATATTGCAGTATGGATCATAGATTTCTAATGTTTTGTCTAAAATGAAATCCATGGATTGAACAGTAGAAACATTTTATACTCATTAGTTCTAAATATAGCAAGTTTAAATGTTTTCCACCGCAAAAAGTTTCTTTAAGGATTTCAATGTTCTTCATGCAGGTACCCAGCATACGGTCCTGAGTATTCCTATCCTCAGGTTGTGTGCTACAAAAAAACTTTTACTTTTGTATGCTTTTTCGAATAACCTGAGATGCCCTAGTTATAGTTGTAATCTTTCCACTGTTTTGCAGAACATCTATAGCCCTTTGATGTCGCAGCAGTATGTTCAAGTGTATGGTGTTCCGGGAGCAGCAAATTCAGCTTTCTACCCTTATGGTCAATTGAGCCAGCCAATATCCATTGCCCAAGGTTTTACAACGATGCAGGGCTATACAGTGCCTGGGCATCATTTTATGCAACCTGGGGGATCCAGTATCGATGGCTTAACAGCTTCAGCACGCCCTGCAAATCATGCACCATGTCCAAGTATGTTTTTTGATCTATAATTCATGTCAAAGTTATTCAGCCTCTTGCTTCCCACATGTTAGTTTATGTATTGGTTTGGCATCTTGGGAAACTGCATTCATTTTCTTTTTTATTTGTAAAGCTGCTTTTTTAGTGCGCCTTATACATGCTTTTCATTAAACGATGTGTATGTTAAGGATCAGAGAATTGGTAAAACAGTAAAATTTTGATGTAGTTCTAGAAATAACGCTTCCTATCAACTATTATTACCTTTGTCGTTATGATTTGGAAACTTAAAAAGAATAATTAATTTCAAGCTTTATTATACAGGGATGATTCCTATCCCCTCCAAAAAACTGCAAGTGTCCTGTACTTTTTTTCGTTATTTGTTTTTAAAAAGGCTGTTTATTAGTTTGAAGTTCCTTGTACTGGGTTGAAGGGGTTGTGATACCTGTACCGGCTCAGCCACAGTACATTATTCCTGCAAATTCGTCTCAGCAGATTTAGTGCAGCAGATCAGATCATGCAGCCAACAGAGCGCACAAGAGAAGACACATTCAGGTTGTATGGTGCAATGTTCTTAACCTTTCTTTGATGATTTCCATTTATGCTAATGCATTTTCCCTTTTTCCTATGAAAACCAGGTATCCTTAGATTGCGACAGGACAAAGAACAGCAGTGCCGCTATTAGAGTGGCATGCCTTTCTTGCCTTGCAACCTAACATCTTTGCATTCTAGAGGTAAGTTTTAGTCCAAAATTTTCATGGTTTGAAATCAGTCTTTTTATCACCTGTTCTGTATCTTTTACATGGTGATTTAGTTTGGTATTTGTGTTCTACTTTACAGAAACTTCATTTCCTGCTTCCTTAGTGAAACACTATCCAGAAATTTGATAATGTTAAATGATGTTTCAGAAGTTTTTTTGAAGCAAGAGGGCTTTCTGATTTTTTTTGCAAGCTGTTTCCCATTAATATCGTATTGGATCCATTATAACAATCCTGAATATTTCGACCTGATATTCTTAACTCAAACAAATCAAATACTGAGGAACTTCTGAATGTTTAAACAGAAGACTACTAACCAATTTGTTTCATGTGGACCCTAATGGTGGGCACCGCTAAGCTCTGAGATATTCCATACTTTATTATAATTTTCTTTGCAAAAAGAGCACTCGCAAAATCCTCTTAGAATATCATAGGGACATCAGAAATTTGTAAAATTTTTTGCTATTTTTTTAGTGTGTTTTTTCGCAGTTATGCTACAAGTGTGTTTTTCATTGCTCGTGAGTTGAAAAAAATTATGGTTGATGGAGATTTATATTCCCGCCACTTATTTTAGAGCTGGTTCAGTTGGTTCTATTTTATCAATGTCTTCCCATGAGTGGTAAAATTGATATGTACCCAACCATAACCCTGCATCAGGGATAGTTTTATGCCCATGACCATATCAACCACTCAAGTTTCTCCATAGAGCCTTGATTGTACTCCGCAGCATTGTAGTAGGATGCAGGGAACTTCTTTTTTTCTGCAACTTTGTATCAATAATTTTCCAACCCATTTCTTAATTTTCTATAGTTTCACCTGCATGAATACTCATATTCGTTGTTTGCAATTGGATTTCAAAGATTCTATGTTTTGTTTGTTCATTTTGTTCCAACTTGAAACATTATCTATACTGACCAGGTTTAATTTTAATGTTGTCTTTTCCTTCAGTGCCGGTCTATTAGAATGTTAAAATTGCAAAATTGATTGGCAATCCAATTCAGATTTTCCTAACCTTGGTTGCAGAGATGCTGTGTTGAATTCAGCTGCTCCGATTGATGGAGTTGAAGGCGCATATGTGAGCAGGACGTTCTCACACAAAAGCTATCTAGTTCTGTAAAGATCCTCGTGCGCTGCTGGGGGCTCATTAGCACCTGTTGTGCATGCATAGACTGATGGATGCCGGAGTTGGAGTCCGACAGCCATCATATTATCGAAAACATAGTATGTGGTTATATAGGCATCGAAATAAATCTTTCCACATCGAGATTTGATCGACGTGGTTCCAAGTCTCGTGACATTGGTTTCAACTGTCTGCATAGTAAACAACCTTTCTAAAACTATTTCATCATCAGCTCTTATTAGGTAAAGCAATAAGAGAAAGCTAGAGAGCGTGTCTAGCAGGCGATGACTTCCATTCCTTCAATCTACCAACAATTGCCATCAACATTGTTAGTTAAATCTGAAAAATAAAATTCTGTATATTGAGAAACGGACTGGGTGACTAAAATATAAGTAGCTTTTTCTGTTGTATTATTGTTATTATTATTATTTAAATCAAAACTTGGTGAAGTGATTAACCATGTTTTTAGTTGAATTTCAATTGAATCTGATTGGCTTGAGATTTGATTGATTTGTAAAACTCTCAATATTTGAGATGAATAAATTTGAATCAAGTAACTTTGACTGACTTGTACTATCTTTAGATTAAAATGTAAATATATTTATATTTTAATTAATGTCAGTTGGCTTGTTAATGACTATAAGATAAAACATTGCTTAATATAACAATTGGATTGGATTTCAGCTTGGACGTCATCACTTTGGTCAATGAGTGTTAACTATATTTGAGTTCAATTGATTTTAAGTTGAATTTTGCTAATTAGAGATTGAAAGGGAAAATTAATGTACATTAGCTCGAGATTAGATTAAAATATGCATCTTCTTAGAAAGAGAAAGAGACCCACCTGTGCAAGTAGATACTAAACACAATGGTTTAGGGGAATGATTGAAATTAGTTTTTTTCTAAGAGTTTTAAGAGAACAAGTAAAAGTTTGGTAAGCGGAAAAAAATGGCGCATTATATTTATAATAATAAATAAATAACCTGGAGACATTGCAAATGAATAATTAGTCGTTATGGGTCGATAACAAAAATAATGGGTCTTACTGGAAGAAATATTCCCTCAGTACTACGCACCATAAGGAAGGTGCGTAGCCAATAAAAGTGCGCCACCTGTAAAATACAGTCCCACTTAATTTAGGGGTATTCGCGACCCGGGCCTGACCCAAAACCCGAATTCAGAAAAAAATCCTGTCACAATAAAAATGATTTCGCGCCAGTTGCTGTTCTATTTTCGCTGGTTTTTTTGACACCTTCGTTCATAGCTCCGTTCATAGCTGTTCATAGCTCCGGTCACAGCTCCGTTCACAGCTCCAGTTCACAGCTCCATGGACTTTCAGATGCCAGAAGTCGATTTCTCCATGAACGTTGAGATGCCGGAAGTCTCCATGAACGTTGAGATGCCATCATTCAGCCTGAACTTTGAAGGTCAAGATGAAGCGAGTGTTGGTGTTACTGTTGTGTTATTCTGGTGTTACTCTGCTATTACTCTTGTTTCTTGCGTTTTATTTAGTACCGTTGGGTGGCTTAGGCTTTAGTTTTATCCCCATGTAAACGTAGGTGTTCGATGTAGTATCTTTTAGATGTTGTTCCACAGTGTGGTTTGTTATCATTATGGTTTTTTTCTTTTCGTTAGTATGGTTTAGGAATTCTGCTTTTGTTTGTGTTACCCTTGTGTTATTCTGGTGTTACTGTGGTGTTACTCCATGTAAACATGGGTGTTCACGTAGTATTATTGGAAGCTACTCTACAGCGAGGTTTGGTATTATTATAGTTTTTTTTTTCGTTACTATGGTATTAGGCTTCAGGTTTATTTGTATTACCCTTGTGTTATTCGTGTATTACTGTGGTGTTACTGCATGTAAACATAGGTGTTTATCTACTATCTTTTGGGTGATGTTCTACAGTGTGCTTTGGTATTATTATGTTTATTTTTTCGTTACTATGATTTTAGGCTTCTGGTTTATTGGTCTTACTCTTGTGTTATTCTGGTGTTACTGTAGTGTTACTGCATGTAGACGTAGGTGTTGATGTAGTATCCTTTGGGTGCTGTTCTACAGTGCATTGGTATTATTATAATTTTTTTTTACCCTTGCGTTATTATGGTGTTACTGATATCACCATTGTTTTATGCAGTCCTTTGAGGCAACACAAGTTTGCAATGATCCTATCGCAGAGAAGTTTCTTAGTAGCATTATTCACAGTGAGGAAGAAGCATATGAAAGCTATCGTGCCTATGCACATCACGTGGGATTCACTGTTCGGAAGGATCATACCACCTACTGGCCGAACTCCAAGAAGCTCAAGGTTAAAGATTACATTTGTGGAAAA
>NEWO01000113.1:789216-812005 GCA_003013225.1 Phalaenopsis aphrodite
AATAATAACACATCTAAACTATGTCATGGAGGTTTCTGTGAGTCCAACGAATTTGGTTTTATGCAGTTGTCGAGTAGGGTTTTTCTCTGCTGATGATTAAAATCCATGATGTGTTATTCATGTGGTATTGCCGTGTTATTGTTGTGTTTTTTATATTTTACTGGTATATTACTCCTGCGTGGTGCTATTGACGTGTTACTACAGTGCATTGTTGTGTTACTGATGTGTTACTCGTATTTCTCGGCTCTGGTTTACGTGCATACCGTGATTTTATCAAACGAGTCGACGCCATGACCTTCGCTTACGCCGGAAGCTCCGCTTTGACGAAGGGTTTCGCCGGAAGCTGCGTTGCGCCGGAGATTTTCGCCGAGTTGTGCCGGAGATTTTCGCCGAGGAAGAACTTGGCCCTAAAATCTCGTAACACTGTGAAGTTAAAATGTGATTCGGTAAAAAGTAAAAAAAGGTTCGGGTAATCCTTCGAGCGGGGCCACATAAGCATAATATTTATTTTAATTTTATTTTGAAAAATGAAGTGGGAAGTGGGACCGTAGTTTACAGGTGGCGCACTTTTATTGGCTACGCACCTTCCTTACGGTGCGTAGTACTGAGGGAATATTTCTTCGTCTTACTGGCCCGTGCCATAGCCCATGGATCTATTTAAAGGATCATGTGGCTCGCCTATCATCATCAGACATGGGGCATGTATTTCCTCTACTACGTGGACCCAATATTGCTACTCATGAAATTGTTCTACTGAGCTTGCCTACCGAAGTAACTTGCTGATTTGGTCAGTCGAGGTGGCATGTGGACTTCAGAATAATCATGACTCTCGACCAACCAAATGCCGAAGCAAAGATCATCATTATCAAACTGATACACATGCAAGTCTATTTATGAGCCATCTGATATCCACATCAATATTTTCTCTTTGAGTTGTCATCGGAGAACCATAAGTCATATCTGTACATGTACCCTTTTACTTTTAGTGAGTGAGGAGGAATGAACGAAAGAAAGAAATTGAAAAACAATAGGAGAATTTCTATTCTTCAAATATCTTCATTCTACATTCACCTGAGATCAAGTTCATTGTCTGAGCCATTACCATCACCATCTTCCCCATTTTTTTCTCAAACTTCTCCATGGTTGTTTGAGCCCATGAACGATATAGGATCCTATATCTTAAAATGTTTTAACATCCTGAAATGTACGGTGAGCTTGGAGTTCATAATCAAACCCAACAAGTGATTTGGAGCCATAGGGGGGGACGAAGAAAGTCAATAGATTGCACCAGGGTGTTCATGCTGCAACAAATTTTTGAGTTGAAAGAATGATTAAGGACGATGATAGAGGAAAAATGATGAAATCCATCAAGGATAAAACCAAGGAGTTCAAGGGAAGAAATTCCTAACTCTTATGAAGATGAAGAGCATAGGGAATGATAGGAAAAATCGAAGATGTTGGAATATGCATTTTCAATTCAGATGACAAAAGTTGAGGCCCCACAAAAATTCAAGATTCCATTTTTTTAGTCGTATGAAGGAAGAACTTACCCTACTGAACACAATCTTGGTTGAGTCAACTAAGTATGCTTGCTATGCTCAAGTAATGCCTTAAAATATTGTTTCTTACTCTAGAGGAACATTTCCTCGCTTCAAAGACATATTTATTGAATTTATCACTTCATTTAGCCTCACTCCTTGTGGAGTATGATGTTCATTTTTAGTGAATTCTACTAGCAGTGCATTTCGAGGAATTTGAGCTTAAAAAATGGGAAGCGACAAATGATGAAAGTTTTAATAATTTGTTATACATATTTAAAGAACTCAAAGATTAATCTTCCGTGTGCCAAGAAGAGATGAAAGGAAAAATGGTGAAGTATTGCAATGTGAAAGTCATAAAGCAATAATTCAAAATGGGTGATCTGATATTAAAGAAGGCCAATATTGCTACTCACAACTAGGCTCTCAAAAAGCTCAACCCATCTTGGACCAAATCGTAACCCATCAAAGAATAAGCAAGAACACATGCATATATATTGCTTATGCCCTTGACGAAGAGGTGCATAAAATAGAAAATGATGGTGTTCTAAAAATTGACAATTCTAAGAAAATGGAAGAGCAGATGGAAAACTATTTAAGACATGAATCCCCAAATATTCATACATAAATTCAGGCAACTCACTCTCGACAATGATAATGAATTCACCAGAGCTTTTTGACCTACAAAAAGTAGAACTAAAGAGTGCACGCTCAAAAGGAAGCACATGAGAATCAATATGAATTTGTATTAAAAAAAAGGATAAAATAAGTACAATTGTTGACTGGCAACTTTATAAAATATAAGCTATTAAAAAGATAAAAAAGGGCAAATATCATAAATTTGTTAGTGCATCCCCTGTTCCCTTTCTTTTTCTGTTGAATTAGAAAACTCTATCATTCTACGTTCTTATTGAATTGGAAGACTTTTTTATTTCTTCAGCTTAGATCTTTCTTATATTCTAAACCAATGAAGATGGTCATTCTTTATCCATTCAGAGTTAAAAAATTAGAGAAGGCTAAAAAGGTGTTTTTTTGTTAGCCTTTCATTGTCTATACTAAGATACATGAAGAAAAGGTGAAGGGATGAACCAAAGGTGATAAACCTATTAAGATCACGCACTAACAACCAATAAAATCAATGAATGTTGGTTGTGACTTCCTTTAGGAAGGGACTCATGACAATGATGCATCTCTAATGTGTAAACACATTAGGAAGAAAGTCCCTCAACATCAAAGAAAGTAAATTTTGTGGAAAGGCTCAACTGTGGAAGAAATAGAGGAGAAGAAGAAGAGGGGATTGACTATGGAAGAAGAAGGAGAAGAGAAAAGAGGAGCTAAGTCATGGAAGAAAAAAAAAGGAGAAAGAAGGGATCAGTTTGGCTAATGGAAGAAAAATAAGAGGTAACAAAAAGTTTGCCCGGTTTTCAGCCATGGACGAAAAGAGAGGGAGAGAGAGGGAAGGGCTTGGTTTGGCCAATGAAAGGAGAGGGTGGCACAATGACTTTACAAAAAAATATTATATGTAAAACTTATTGAAATGATAAAGGGAGAGTAATTTATACCTTTTCTTGGTTGGAATTGCTTGACGTCCTTTCCTGGATGAAGAGAGTTCCTTTTCTTTCTTGGTGAACTGAGGGAGAGGGGATGGTATGATTTCACTAAAGGAAGGAGAGGTGATGAGGAAAAGGGAAACTTTTCAGCTAAGTGAGGTTGAGAGAGGGAAAGAGAGGTTTTTGGCTTTGGATAGGAGATGAGGGAGAGGGAGGTTTTATCTTTTGAGAGAGGATGTCTGGTAGTTTTTAGTGTAAGAGAGGGCTTAAGTTGAGGGAAAATTTGATAGGAATGATTAAAGGAGGGAGGGAGTGAAGTTCTAAAATTTTAGGGAGCAATTTTGAATTTGTTGGGTGGTTTTGGAAAAAATTAAAATCCTAGCTCATTTGGAAGAGAAAAATATAATGAATCCAATGGTGCAACTAGTTTTGTTTGAGATAGTCTATATCTCAAGTTAATTCAGTTCAAAGTGGCAAAGTAGTTGGAGGTGGTTATGGAGACAAATTTAAGCTTGGCTCATTTGGTTTAGGAAAATTAGAAGAACACACTGATCATGTTAGTTTTGGTCAAGGTGAGCTCTATCTTAAGATATTTTATGTCATAATGTGGACCCCACCCTGAAAGAAGAACATTTTGTTGGTTGTTGGCATCAATTTTTTATGTCACACATGAATGGACGCTCTTTTGAATGTTATGAGAGCATATAACATGCACACGCAACCTCCCATAACTCGAGGACTCCATGAAACTACCCCACATGCATCTACAGAAATATTAGGGTTTAGGGCACAACACTCGCGCAATGTTTTGGGGTGCCCATTGATATTGAAGTCTGATGTAATGCCGATAAAAAGGCTTGTCATTGAAGTTATGGGATTATATTTTATTCATATTGAGTTTCTTATAGCTTATAGATTACGAAAACCCTTCGTCAAACGCTTCTAGCAAAAAATTAGGGTTTTCAGGGCTTGACCGACACCTTGGCATCTGAACCTGATGCCTAGACACCAAAAACACCCCTTATTGGGTTCAAAACTGAGAAACTTGAAAGTAAGCGCATGTCCTAGGCTTGTAGGTACCATGCCCCATTGCTTCAGCGCTAGGCTCCGGTGCCTAAGAGCCAGTTCAGGCAACTAGGCGCTCGAAATAGCTACAGAGCATCCTGGAACTGAGACAACGAAAAGCAGGCATCCGAAATGTGTCGCTTAGGCCCTAGATCCAACGTTTAGGCACCAAAGATCCAACACCTAGGCGTTTGTTCACTGTCAACATCAATTTTTATCCTCAGCATCTCCATCAAACATCATCAAAAACACCTTCCAAGCAGTCGAAAATGCTTTATTTAGTCAATAATCAAGGAATATTTTCATAGGGAGAGCTCAAGGAGCCATGTGGCTCTTTTATGGACACTTGGAGCCCTTTAGAGAAGAAATAAGCATGCAACCATCAACAAAAGTGGAGAAGCAACTTAGGCAGCCTCTTCTTCCCCTGACTTCCTCTTCCTTTTGGTTTTTGGCAGCTAGCTATTGTGTTGAGTTCCCTTGGAGTTCTACTTGAGTTTCCTAATGATACGCTATACAATTAACTACTTTTCGCTTTTTATTTCATGTTTTTTTTCTAATGATATTGTCCTGTAATGAAAGATATTTTGTGTGTTTTCTATTTCAGATGCAAAAAATAGAGTTTAAGAGAAAAACGAGAAAAAATGGGTCAATTGAAGCTAAAGAGACAAAAGGTGACGTGGTGTCTAGGCGCCATGACATTTTAGAGAGGCTGACGCCTAGGCGCGATGGTTGGGCGCTTAGGCGCTAGAAACGATTTGCTCAAGGTTCAATGAATTTGGACGAATTTCGAAAAGGTGACTTAAGTGACCCATGGTTATTTTGGTTATTTTCATATATCTATATATAGAAGATATTTATACGCGTTCAAAGGAAGAGAAAAGAGAAAAAACTTGGTGGCCACTATAGTGGGAGTGTGGTGATTACAGAGTCTTGTGTGAGTCTTGTGGAGTCAAGTTCTGTCAGAAAACTTCAGAGGATTGCTTGAGGAGAAGTTTGAGATAAGTATTTGTACTTTTGTTTAAGATTTGTCTTGTAAACTTGTTTTTTATAAATATGATGTTTTGTTTTTGTTATCTCCATGATTTCTGAGTAGTTTTCTTTTCTTTCTCATTGTAAAAAGAAGCGATAATGCGTGGGATTAGAATGTTTTAAAGATTTATTTTATTCAAATAATTTGTGATGGTATTTTCATCGGTTTTTCAATTACTTTGCAAACTGATCATTTGTAATGTTAAAACCCGTTGTGAAACATAATGACCCGGGGGTTATGATTTCACCAACTAATGAGTACCACACTAAACCTTGGAGGAACGAGATATCAATTCAGAGGGGGTGCAAGTAGATAGAGTGATAAGATTTGATGGGCGTAGAATTGGTGTTTCTAGGGTGACAGGCTAGATCCTTTACCAATTCGGTTTAATGTTGAAACTAAGGGTCCCTGGTAGGTTCTATAGAGAGGGCACAATGAGTAATTTAAAAGTAAAGGCTAGAATCTACTCAGCACTACCACACAAGCTTAAACTAACTTTAGATTAGTCAATGTTCTTTATGCTCGAAAGGGGTAAACAATAGGTATGCTCCTATTTGTCAAAAACTTTATTTTAATCTTTAATCATTTGATTCCTACACTGATTTACAATCTCTTTGCAAGGGGAAAGAATTTTTATTATAATCGTACTTCTTTACACATTTTTAATTTCAAGACTTTGCATTTTCTTTTAGTTTAAACTAGAAGTAGTCACTTTAGTTACATTATTTACAAACAGTTTGATATTATTCTCATGTGAATTAGTTTATAGTTTAAGTAGAAATATTTCTTAGTTAGCATATTAAATTCTTTATTTCCCTATGGGTTCGATACTGTGGTTTATTAAAGAAAAATCTATATTACTTGAAACGATACATATAATTGTGTAGTACCCCTAGTGTGTAAATCATTAATCAATTTAAATGCATATTTATTTTGCACATTAACTGCTGAATATAAATTGGGTCAACATTTTGGCCATTTTTCGGACTTAAATAATTACATAATTGCTGATCGGGACAAGTTTTTAGCGTTGTTGCCGTGAAACTAACTGAATTTTTAGAATTAGAAAATTTTATTTGGTTGTAGATTTATTTTGGGAGAATTGTAATTTATTTTTTTTATCACTATTTGTTTATTTTCTAAAAATACAAAAACATAAAACATAGAACATAAAAAAACCTAAAAGATTAAAAATTAAAAAAATTGATAAATAAAAATAGTAATTTTTTTTTATTTTAAGTGTTTTTTTTATTTTTAAATTTTGAATTTTTAATTGTGCATGTGTAGTTCGGGATCTGAAGGTTTAGTGTCTTACGATTCTATGTTAAAATGAACCATTAGAAAAATTTTAAAATGAAAAGAACTTCATACTTTTCAAGAAATGACAAACACATTGCAAAATCACTTAAATAACCAAAATGTTGAAAATGAACATCATGATTTACAAAGACATTTAAGGAATTATGCAAACCCTACAACAGATGAAATTGACTCGAGTATACAAACTCCTGTCGTAGCGACTAACTCATTTGAGGTTAAGCTTGTTATTATACAAATAATACAAAATAATCAGTTTGGCGGAACACCATTTGAGGTTCCAAACTTACACTTTGCAATATTTTTAGAACTGTGTTCTACATTAAATATGATGGTGTATCAACTAACGCGGTTAGACCTAGAATTTTTCCTTTTTCCTTAAGGGAAAAAACTAAGATGTGGTTAAATTCATTAGCACCCAAATTTATTAGGACTTGTAAAAAATCAGCATAAAAATTTTTGGTTAAGTATTTTTCACCAAAAACTGCTAAGCTTAGAATTGATATTACCTCTTTTACTCAGTATGAAGGTGAGTCAATATATAAAACATGAGAATGATTTAAAGAACTCCTTAGAAAACACCCACATCATGCATCGTCAGACTGGTTAATTATTTAAACATTTTATAATAGGTTAGTAGGATCCCTTAGATCTATTATTGATGTTGTTGTTGTATGATCATTAATGTCAAAATCATTTGATGAAGCTTATGCATTAATTGAAGAGATGACTACAAACAATTTTAATGACCCACTGAAAGGGTAAATCCTAAAAAAACAACCAGTGTTCAAGATAATGATGTAATTTTTATATTGGCTTCTCAAGTTACTGCAATATCTAGAAAGTTAGATCAATTTGGAATGAACTTTTCTCAAACACCTCATGTAAAAGATGAAAATTTATTAGGCCAGCTGATTGATTCTCAACCATCATTAAAGACTTTAAATATATTAAACAATGGATTCAATAATCCTTATTGTAACTATTACAACCCAGGTTGGAATAACTACCCTAACTTTAATTGAAATAATAATTTTGGTGGCGGAAATCACTAATGGGGAATAATCAAACAAACCCATTAAGAAACTAGAACAACCAAGGCAGTAGTAGCTATAGACTTTTTTATCCTTCAGGATTTACAAGTAACCAAAAAATTATGGAGAAGAAGTTGTTTATAGAAGAGTGGTGTTACAGATGGGGAATCAATTACAAAGTCAAGTGCTACCATAACAAATATTGAGAATCAATAGGGAGAAATCACTAATGCACTAAGTAATAGGCGCGGGGAACACTTTCTTGTAATGTCAAAATAAATCTTAAAGAAAAGAACAAGGAGCAAGAACAAGTTAAAGCTGTCCAACTCAAGAGTGGAAGGGAATTAATATTGGAATTCGAAAGGAGATTGAAGTTGATGAGGAGAACAAAGAAACTAAAACACATGAAGAAACTGTTCTTAAGGAGGTAGAAAAGCCTGTTTCTTCAACTAATATCAATTTAGAAATACCACCACCTCCATTTCTCAAAGACTTGGACAGTAGAAGTTGGATCGGCAATTTTCAAGATTTTTTGAGATATTTAAAAAGCTTATAATTAATATTCCTTTTGTTGAGCCTTGGAACAGATGCCAAGTCATGCTAAATTTATGAAATAAATCTTAAACAAAAAGAGGAAGTTTCAAGGCTATGAGACTCTTGCATTAGGTGAAGATTGCAGTGAATAATTCAGAAAAATCTCCCTAAAAAAGTTAAGGATCCTGGTAGCTTCATGATCCACCTTAAATTATATATTTTCATGCACATTTTATGCTCAATTTTTTAGGATATTATGCTTTAATAAAAGGTAATTTTATGTTTTTTTTTATTGTAGGTGCAAGAAAAAAAGTTTAAAAGTAAAAAAGGAGCAAAAATACATCAAAAAGGAGCAAAATGGTTTAAACTAAAGAAAATTGTCAAACCAGTTGAACTGGTGCTAAGTTGATCCACTTAAAAATTACTTATTTTTAGTATACATTTCATGCTCATTTTATGCACATTTTTAATAATATTACAATTTATAGGAAGATATTTTACATATTTTTTCCTTATGGTACAAGAAATGGACTTTTGGTGAAAATGAAGCAAATGTGCTGCAATTTTGAGCCAAATTGAGTAAGGAAGAAAATTCTAATATGACGCATTTCGATATGACTTTCCATGCTTAATCTCATTCATAGTTATTCCATGTTTTTGAATGAGACTACACTTTAAAAAGGTTGTTTTCATGTCTATCTTGTAGGTATACCAATAAGGAGTGTAACAGAACTGAAACGAGGCGAAACGGAGCTAAAACAGAGGAAAACAGGGCGAAATGGTTGAGTTGCACGCAAGACACCTCTATAGCCCAAAATTACGCCATAGCGCCAGACACAGGCGCTATAGCGCCCGAGATGGGTTTTGGATGGCTTTTGTGCAATTTTGGGCCATTCCAGGATGTCCTGGAAACTTATGGACAACTTGCTTGCCCCATGGAGTGATTCAATGAATCTAGACTCTTGGAAAAGATTTTTTATGAAGAGATGTGTCTCTTGGAGTGAAAATGTGTCTCTTGGAGTGAAACTGTGTCTCTTGGATGAAGGGGTGTGTCTTTTGGAAAAAGGAGGTGTTTGGCTCCTCTTTAAATAGAGGGTCATGGCGCCTCTCATGGGAAGTAATTAGGGGAGTTTAGAGAAGAAATTAGAGCTTATTTTAGGAGAATTTTGACGTGAGTATGGAAATTTAGATTTCTACATTTTCTGGAAAGATTGGTGAGAGATTTTGAGAGATATGTGTAAGGAAGTATGAGTGGCGCATGGATCGCCGAGAGACTTTGTTGGAGAGATTTTCTTCTTTCTTTGAGAGGGAAAAAAACTAATTATTGTGTTATTCAATTTCTTATAATTGATTGTAAACACTTTCTAATTGATTTTCTTTGATTTAAACAAAGTTTTTTGTTATGTTTTATCCATACTTCTTAAATAATTTTCTTTACTCTTTTCTTTTAATATGAAGTAGTGGCATGTGTAGGAAAATTAGTTTTATGTTAGAATTATTTTTATTTTCATTTGATGAGTAATATCTCCTTTGCTTCATTGACATAACTTAAGTGGAAATAAGTTATGTTAAAATCTGTTGTAAGTGAAACTAAGACTCGACAAAGTAATGATCTTGCAACTTGAGTGCACTCACATTGACTGGTTGACTAATAAAATAGTTATGCGACAATGCAACGTTTAAGGAAATATAATTTAATGATCAGTTTCTATTAGATGCTTCTAGGTAACAGATAATTGCATAAAACTAATAGAATACTAAATGTACTTATATGCTCGAAAGGGGGTAGGTAGACATATGTTCCTTGTTGGCACATAACTTATCACTTAATTCTATCAATTCTTTTTACTACTGATGCCATTATATTCATTTTACTTTTTATTTGCAATGAAATATGTGCATGTTCAGGAATTTAGATTTGCTTAAAAATTTTCTTATTTTTTAATGTGATGGTATTTTCACCATCCCTTAATTGACTTAACAAACTGATCACTTGTGAGATTAAAATCCGCTGAGAAACATAATGCCCCGAGAGGGCTATGATTTCACCCAACTCTTGAATACCACACTTCATTCTAGGCAAAACCATGGCGATCACCTAAAGGGGAGTGAAAGTAAATAGGGAAATAAGTTTCTATGGGCGTAGAATTAGTTATTTCTAGAGTGAGAAGCTAGATTCATATCAATTTGTCTTAAGGTTTAGAACCCTAACATTGGGATTCAATCAATATAGTGGCATAGGCTTAGGGGTATCTAGAGGCGAGAGGCTAGATAGTTCTCATGCGGAATTGAGATATTAAGGAATCAACCTTAAGTTAATCAATATTCTTTGCTAGCACTGGGATGGGGTAAAGAATAGGTATGCTCCTATTTGTCACTGACTACATTAAATTCTAAGCATTTCATTTGTTTACATTATCTAGGTAATTTCACAAGAAGTGTAGTCTTTAACATCTCAAAATTCTCCAAGCCAATATATTCAGATAAGTTATCTTTAGATTTAATATTTTCATTTATGAGTAGTTGTTACAAAAACCACTTTAATCAACATTTCAAACTAAGGCCTGATATTAGTAGACTACTTAGCTTATGAGATTTCTTACCTCACTTCTCTCTGTGATCGTCTTAAAAGAAAACCCTATATTACCATAAACAATACTTATACATGCGTAGTACCCCTAGTGTGTAAACTATTTTCTAAGTTTTATATCATTTCAATTTTGCACACTAGCCGATAAATATAAATTGGGTCAAGTTTTTTGCCATCTTTTGGAAGCTACATTACTGCGTAATTGTGGGTCGGGTCAAGTTTTTGGCGTCGTTGCCGATGAAACTTCGGTAAGAATTTTTCAGGAGAATTTTATTTAAACCTGTAAGACTTAGATTTGGAAATTATAGTATTATTATATAGTGTGTTTAATTATTGTGTGTTTGTTTTAAAGAAAAAACTAAAAATACAAAAAATAATTTTGATATCTGTCTGATTAGTTAAGCCTTTAGATTTGTATGTGTAGTTCAAGGGCTACAAACCTTGAATTGTATGATTTAGATCGATAGAGAACTTTTAGGAGAACTATGAATCAGAAAAGACTCCAAGAATTTAATGTAAAAATGGTGGATCAACAAAATTATGAATATTTAGTTCTGGATTATAATGCTAGTAGCTTCGATAGAGTAAACCCCACTAGGGTAGCAAATTTTCATGAAGATATGCTTACTATTTTAACTTATCAGGTTGCAGACATTGCGAGGGAGTTAGATCAATATGCAGAAAGTTATTCTCAAGGGCCCCCAAATATTAAGAAAAATTTATTTGGACAATTGATCGAGACTAACTTTTTTGAAACTAGCCATTAGATATACAATCCTTTTTTTATTATTATAACCTAGATTGGGAAAATTATTCAAAATTTAACTAATTACAATTTTGGAGGAGAAAAACAATTATGGGAAAATAATCAATCTAATCAAATATGTGATTGGAATAATCAGGATGACGCTAATGATGGAATTTCCTTTCCTTTTAGATTTAAATCCAACCCACAAGATGAGGAGAAATAATTATTATTAGAAAAGATTGTGATTCAAATGGCGAGTAAGTTGGAAAGTCAAGGGGTCACAATAAGGAATATAGAAAATTAACTAAGGTAGATTATTAACTCAATTAATAGTTACCCATCAGATATTTTACTTAGTTTCCATGAGACAATCCTTGAGGAGAAGAATGGTGAACAAGATAAAGCTATCCAACTAAGTAGTGAAAGAGAATTAGAGAATATGGTTCGAAGAAATGTTGAGTTGAGAAAACAGAAAAAAGAGATTAAAAGACCAATGAAAGAAATTCCTAAAGAATTAGAAAAATCTATTTCATCAAATAAGATTAATATAGAAAGACCACCTCCACCATTTCCTCATCCTCAAGGAAGAACTGGAAGATAACTTGAAACAAAAGAGCAACCTAGTAGAATTTGATCCAAAATCTGAAAAACCAAGAGAGAATCTGATTCAAAATTTTGGAGAATTTTACTATCATATAGAGATCCATTTCTTATAAATTTCAAAGAGGATATTAATATGAAAATTGAGAAAATAATTAGAAGAATATTGGATCTAGAAAGAATCATGAGGAATTATAATATGAATCAATATGAAAAGAAAAAGCTGACTAAAAATCTAAAATTCGAGGAAATTGTAGGAATCCCTGGATTCGAACAAGATTGAGCTATTAATCAAGGATTACTTACATGAAATTTGTATCTTGGTGGAATCATTCGTCGGGCTGAAGACGTTAAACCAAGCACTTTATGGGAGGCAACCCATAGTTATTAGGTGCTTTGATTTAGTATGCTTGAGAGTCATGATTGTTAGTGTTGTATTGTGTTTGCTTTATTGTGGATTGATCACTTTGATTGAAGTTAGTAGATGTTTGGATTGTTTGTGGATTGGTATGATCTTTGTGTCATGAGGGAGGTGATCCCTTAACTTCTTATTATGGCTAGACTTGTTTATGTTAGTTGGTTTAACGAGTCCACTATAACTCGAGTCTAACCCGGACTTGATTTTTATAGGAGACGTCTTGAATCTGAACAGTGAAAATTCCATCTCAATTTTGTTACTTCCTTTCTTTGACACTGTTTTCATTTGATAGGAGTCGTGAACCTATTTTTTGAGCAACATATGGATGATCTTATACTGCCCTTAAATTATTAGAGGTGCTTAACTAAAAGGATAAGATGACGACTGATGTTGGTGCTCGAGAGCCAATATATCAGGGATAATCGTATCCATGGGATTAGACTCCATAAAGTCATTTATAAGTACCGAATTTATTAGTGTAATAATTTTGTTAGAAATCGAAAGTAAGGTAATGAGATGCGATGAGTTAAAAGAAGAATTGACCTTATTTATCATGTGTGTTTGTGTTTGTGTTAAAACAATATAGAGGTTTAAAGAACACTTATATATATATATATATATATATATATATATATATATATATATATATATATATATATATATANATATATATATATATATATATATATATATATATATATATATATATATATATATATATATATATATATATATATATATATATATATATATGTGTATTCCTATGTCGATATCTGTCATGTTGGTTAGACCTTTCTTTAGTTCAATCTTATTCTGGCAAGTTTAGTTAGATTTACTTTTTATTGCAAATAGTTCCATCTTGAAGAATACTTGTAAATGTTTTTTTTATAGACATTTGTGGTAGAAAGAATTTTTGAACCGTTTTTCTTCCTTTTTATATTTTCTGTACTGAATGCTATACATGATAAAAATCAAGTTTGGGGGTAGGAAGAAAAACAAATTTCAAAGTTAGTATACTTCCTCTTAGTTTAATATTATTGCAAGCATGTTTTAGGCTAGATTTACTTTCTTCTGCAGTCATTCTATCATAATTATGCATATATATGACTTTGATAGAATGTTGTAGTTGCCGATAAATTAAGCTTTTATTTTTCATCCCGCTACATTTGATGGAATTGATTGCAAAATATTTAAAAATTTAAGTTTGGGGAGAGGAAAAAAAATAAAGTTCAAAGTTAAACTTTATTTGTCCTCAAAGAAACTAAAAAAAAAAAATTATTTTCATTTTTTGTTATGTGGAGTTATTTTAAGAATACTAAAATTTTAAGTATAAAAATGTAATAGAAAAAATTATTAAAGACTTCAATAAAATGGATGAAACTAAAGTTAAGAAGTTTAATAGAAAATAGTAGGAAAATGATTTTACAATTCATAGTAGGAAAAATTGAATTTTTGAAAATTTAAGGATTTTTAGAATAATACTATTTTCTAAGAATTTATATTTAAAAATTCTTTTTCTAATACTACATTTTAAGTTAAGGAAAGAAAATAAGTTCTTAACTTTAGAAAAGGGATAATGAAATTTAAAATCATTAAAGGTCTAACCAGATATAATAGTCCTCACCTGAAGAAAAAAGAAAAAGAAAGATAAAAATAAAATAAAAGAACAAGAAAAATATAAAGAAAAAGAAAAGAAAAGTAAAATATGAGAAAGGGAGGAAAAGTCTGAGGAATATGACCTAATCAAAAGTTGATTTCACTTGAATCTTTCTAAGAAAGAAAACATAGGATCAATCATAAGCTTATTTTCACTAAGTATTATTAAAATTATTTTTTCTAGATGTCATAAACTCTGAAATTAATATTTTTCTAAAAATCCAAAGTTTGGAAAATTTTCAATTATTTCTGAATTAAATAGAAAATCAAGATTCCTAAGTTTAATATTAAATATTCCGATACCTTATATATCATCTAATTTACTGTATTTTTTTCTAATTTATACTATAAAATTTATAGAACAAAATTTTAGTACATCTTAAAGAAACTCACTAACACAAATTAACATATTTTTAAATTTGTAGTGTTACTTGAGGACAAGTAATGTTTAAGTTTGGGGGAATTGATTTAACTAAAAATAACCTATTTTTAGTGTACATTTCATGCTCATTTTATACACATTTTAAATGATATTACACTTTAAAGGAAGATATTTTTCATATTTTTGTCTTCAGGTACAAGAAGTGGACTTTTGGTGAAAATAACATAAAAACGGTGTAATTTAGAGCCAAATTGAGCAAAGAAGAAAATTTTGATCTAACACATTTCGATATGACTTTTCTTGCTTAATCTCCTTCATATTTATTTCATGTTTTTGAATGAAATTACATTTTAAAGAAAGATTGTTTTCATTTCTATCTTTTAGGTATACCAATCTGGAGGTTGGCGCTATAGCGCCCAGAATGGCGCTATAGCGCCAGACACAAGCGCTATAGCGCCCCAATCTAGCACTAGAGCTTTTGGGACGGTTATTAGATAGCTTTTAAGCAATTCTGGGTCATTTCAGGAAGTTCTGGAAGCTTTTGGACAACTTGCACGCTCCATGGATCTAGACACTTGGAAAAGACTTTTTATGAAGAGATGTTTTTCTTGGAGTGCAAGGGTGTGTTTCTTGGAGGAAGCGGTGTGTCTTTTGGAAAAGGATGTTTGACTCCTCTTTAAATAGAGGGGCTTGACGCCTCTCATGGGAAGTAATAAGGAGAGTTTTGTAAAGAAATTAGGGTGTATTTCAAGAGTATTTTGGTGTGAGTATGGAGATGTAGATTTCTCCAATTTTTGGAGAGATTAGTGAGGGAATTTGAGAGATACGTGTAAGGAAGTATGAGCGGAGCATGGATAGGCATGAGACTTTGTTGGAGAGATTTTATTCTTTCTTTCAGAGGGAAAAAAACTAAGTATTTTGTTCTTCGTTTTCTTGTAATTGATTGTAAACAGTTCCTAGTGTATTTTCTTTAAGTTAAATGAAGTTTTTTGTTATGTTTTATCATGCTTCGTTAGTATTTTTCTTTACTCTTTTCTTTTAATATGAAGTTGTGGCATGTGTAGGAAAATTAGTTTTATGTTAGAATTATTTTTATTTTCCTGTGATGAGTAATATCTTCTTTGCTTCATTGACATAATTTAAGTGGCAATAAGTTATGTTAAAATCTTTTGTAAGTGAAACTAAGACTCAGGAGAGCAGTGATCTTGCAACTTGAGTGCACTCACATTAATCGATTGACTAATAAAATAGTTAAGGGGCAATGCCATTTTGAAGGAAATATAATTTAATGATCTATTTCTATTAGATGCATATAGGTGACACATAGTTGCATAAAACTAATAGAAAACAAACGTACTTATATTCTTGAAAGAGGGTAGGTAGACACATGTTCCTTGTTGCTACATAACTTATTACTTAATTCTATCAATACTTTTTACTGCTAATGTCATTATCTTCATTTTACTTTTCTTTTGTAATGAAATAGATGTTGTTTAGGAATTTAAATTTGCTTAGAAATTCTCTTATTTTATTATTATGGTGGTATTTTCTTCGGCTCTTAATTGACTTTGCAAACTGATCACTTGTGAGGTTAAAATCCGTTGAGAAACATAATGACCCGGGGGCTATGATTTCACCCAACTAGTGAATACCACACTTCATTCTAGGTAGAGCCATGTCGATCATCTAAGGGGGAGTGCAAATAAATAAGGAGATAGGTTTCGATAGGCGTAGAATTGGTTAGTTCTAGAGTGAGAAGCTAGATTCATATCAATTTGGCTTAAGGTTTAGTACCCTGATGCTGGGATTTGGTCAATATAGTGGCATAAACTTAGGGTCATCTAGAGGTGAGAGGCTAGATATTTCTGATGCGGAATCGAGATGTTAAGGAATCGAACTTAAGTTAGCCAATATTCTTTGCTAGCACCGAGAGGGGGTACAGAATATAAATGCTCCTATTTGTCATTGACTACATTAAATTCTAAGTATTTCATTCCTTCACATTGTCTCAGTAATTGCACAAGAAGGGTAGTCTTTAACATATCAAAATTCTCCAAGTCAATTTATCCAAATAAGTTATCTATATATTTAACGTTTTCATTTAGGAGCAGTTGTTACAAACACCACTTTAATCGACATTTCTAACTAAGAACTGATAGTAGTATACTAAAATTAGCCTAATAGATTTTTTATCTAATGGATTCCTCTAGCGCTCAGTCGCTGATAAGCCTAAAATATATAGTATTTTTAGACACATTTTTATACCAATTTTTTAGATATTGCGCTTTAATAGAATGTATTTTTTGTTTTTCTTTCAGATAAAGGTAAGAAAATTGCTTAAAGAAGTGAAAAAGGATCAAATTTGGAGCAAATAGGTGAAAAATGTGCAAAAGTATTTTGGCGCCTGAGCGCGGTTAAACAGAGAAGGCTGTGTCAGAGGCCCCGCGCTTAAGCGCCAATGGCAGTTATTGGATGAGTAAATTCAGTTTTTATGAATTTTGAAGAGGTTTTTGAGGCACCTATTGGCTTAATAGGTGGTTACAACCACCATGGATGAAAATTATTGCGAAAGGATGCATCTTTTTGGGAAATACATCGAATCAAGACACATTTTGAAGAGATACCAAGGTACCTTTTGGAGAATTATAAAAGATGGAAGATTTAGACTTTAAAAGGGGTCCTGAAAGTACTGTGAAAGTTTTGAAAGTTCTAAAATTGGGGAGTTAGTTGGAGAGATTTTCAGGCACCACATTTTTATCCTTTTTATTTTAGTTTTATATTGAGTGTGTTATAAAAGAGAAGAGATTCAAATGAACTTCAAGGGTTTGGTGGAGGACTTGAGATACATTTTTATCTTTTGTTTTAGACTACTTTTGGTTTTAATTGAGACTTGTTGTTGGTTTGACAATGATTTCTACTTTTTAAACTAATGTGTGGTTTTGTTTTCTCCATTGATTATGAGTATTTTTTTTTATCTTTCTTCTTAAAATGATAAGTAATTAAGTGTTGGATGGAAGTTGTGAAGAGTATTGATCTTTAATGTTGGAAGAAGTTGTGATGATTCAAATCCATGTACTTCATTGACTTCTTGATTTGGCCAATCTAAATATTAAAATTTATTATGAGAACATGTAAGAATCGAGCTGGTATTGTCACAGTCAATACATGGAAATAATCACATGAGGTTGTATGAATGAGAATGTAGTGCAAATAAATAGAGAAATATTCATTGAAGGGTGTAGAGTTAGAGGACTTTAAAGTGAGAGTTTAAAGCCCCCAACTTGGTTTATTATTTTAGGTTCTGATACGAGATGTTAGCCCCCATGTGGAGGTAATCAAGGAAACTCTAGAGTGAGAACTAGTATCTTCCTTACCTAGTCGGTCTTCAGAACTATTCAAACTTTAAATTAGCCAATGTTCTTTATAGCATCTTTAGTAAGGGTAAAGAATATTATTGCTCCTATTTAGCGCAACACAATATGCAGAATTCCACAACATAATTCTTATACTTATTACTGATTCATGATAAGGAGAAAAATATTTTCATATTTAGTGTTTTTCTTCTACAAAAACTCAAGTTATTTTTTAAGTTTGTTTTATTTTTGTCAAAATATGAAAACTACCAAAAATATTTAAACTTTCTTTACTGTGAAAATGTCTTTAGTTTAAATAATTGTCTTTTTAAAAATAGAAAGTTTTCCAAAAAGTGCATATTGCATATCTTCCCAGTGGGTTTGAAATTCAAGTCTTAATCTAAAAGTCCTATATTACTTGATAATGATACGTATACTTGTGTAGTATCCCAATATATATAAATTAAAAGTTAAATTCTTATTTTTCTTCAAGATCAAGTTTTTGGTTTTGTTGCAAAATAAGGAAATATAAGTGAAAAATATAATCAGAATTATTATTATACTGTTGCATATAAGCCGTTTCAGGATCAAGTTTTTGGCGCCGTTGCCGGGGAAGTGATGTGAAAATTTTAAAGAATCTATTGATTTAAAAGCAAATTTCTATTTTTAGAAAGTCTTATTTAAACTAAGTTATTATATTTTATTTTGTGTGTGTTTAGTTTTATTTTATTTTATGTTAGTGTATGTGTAGTTCAGGTTCTGAATGATTAGTGCCCTACGATTCTGAATTAGAGAGAACTTTTAGAAAAATAAAATAAAAATTAAAAAAAATTAAAAATCTTGAAAAATCTAAAAAAATTAAATAAATGACAAACTAAAATGATCAAAATGCTAAAATTCATCAAGAGTTTAGACCTTTAAGAGATTATGTCAACCCTACTGTAGATGACCTTAATTGTAGTATTCAAAAAATTACTGTAGTGGTTAATTCGTTTGAGCTTAAATATGCTATTATCCAAATGATATCAAATAATCAGTTTGAGGGATCACCATTGAAGATCCAAATTTACATCTTGCCAATTTTCTAGAATTCTACGCTACATTTAAATACGATGGTGTATCAGATGATGCCATAAGACTTCGGTTGTTCCTTTCTCACGGAGGGATAAAGCTAAGATGTGGTTGAATTCGTTAGCACATGGATCTATCAGAACTTGGGATGATTTAGCACAAAAATTCCTTGCTAAATAGTTTCCACCATAAAAACTGTGAAGCTTAGAAATGATATTACATCTTTTAATCAGTTTGAAAGGGAATCTATTTTTGAAGCATGAGAAAGATTTAAAGAACTCTTAAGAAAGTGTCCACGCCATGTTATACCAAATTGGTTAATAATTCAAACTTTTTATAATAGATTAGTTGGATCTCTTAGATCAATTATCAATGTCGTTGCTGGTGGTTTATTGATGTCAAAATCATTTCATGACGCTTATGCTTTAATTGAAGAAATGGCTACCAATAATTTTCAATTGCCTTCTAAGAGGGTGAATCCTAAGAAAGTGACCAATATTCATGAATCTGATACATTTACTATGTTAGTAAATCATGTTGCTGCAATTTCAAGGAAGTTAGACCAATTTAGAATGAATTTTTCTCAACTAATTTTCATGATTGAAGAGAATTCATTAGGTCAAACGGTTGATTCTAAAGCATTATTAAAAACTTTGAATGTCATAAATAACAAACAAAATAACCCATATTCAAATTATTATAACCCAGGTTGGAACAAACATCCTAATTTTAACTTGAATAACAATTAGGGTGGTAAGAATCAACAATGGGGGAACAACCAAGTAAACCCATTGGGAAACTGTAACAATCAAGGGAATAATAATTATATATCTACTTATTTTTCAGGTTTCAAAAGTAATACACAACTTAAGGAGAAGAAGTTGTCTATAGAAGAAGCGGTGTTACAAATGAGAAATCAATTACAAAGTCAAGGAGCTACAATTATAAATATTGAGAATCAAGTTGAGCAAATAGCAAATTCATTAAGTAATAGATCCCAAGGAACACTTCCTAGTAATACTGAATAAAATCTAAAAGACCAGATAAAGAGCAAGTAAAAGCCGTTCAACTTAGAAGCAGAAGAGAGTTGGAAGGTAGGGTTCAAAAAGAAATTGAAGTAGAGAGAGAAGAAAATGAAGAATCAAAAGAGGACGCTCCAAAAGATTCTAAAAGACTTATTTCTCCATTGAAAATTGATTTGGAAAAACCACCACCTTCATTTCCTCAGAGACTTCGTCAGCAGAAGTTGGATAAGCAATTTTCTAAATTTCTGGAAATATTCAAGAAGCTTACAATTAATATTCCATTTGCTGAAGCCTTAGAACAAATGTCAAGCTATGTAAATTTTATGAAGGATATTCTCAACAAGAAAAGGAATTTTGAAGATAATGAGAATTTTGCACTTATTGAGGAGTGCAGTGCTATAATTCAAAAAAAGCTTCTTGAAAAGCTTAAAGATCCTGGTAGCTTTACAATTTCATGTGCAATAGGAGACAGATTTTATAGGAAACCTTTATGTGATTTAGATGCAAGCATTAACCTTATGCCTTATCAATATTCAAAAGATTTGGGTTAGGAGAAAAAACCCTACTACTGTAACTCTGTAGTTAGCAGATTGTTTGATAACATACCCTAAAGGAGTTATAGAAGATGTCCTAGTGATAGTGGATCAATTTATCTTTCCTTTTGATTTCATTGTGCTAAATATGGAGGAAGATAAAGAGATACCTATCATTTTGGGGAGTCATTTCCTAGCCACATGAAGAACAATGATAGATGTGCAGAAAGGGAAATTAACAAAGTGCGTCAATGATCAAACTGTTACTTTTAATATTTCAAGATCAATGAAATATCCTGCAAAAGGTAAAGATAATGAATGTTATAGGATGGATGTAATAAGATATCTACGTGAATGTCGTTTCAAAACAACTTATGAAGAAAAATCTGAAGAAAAAGATTTGGAACACGAGCAAGAAGAGGAATTAGATCGATGTGAAGGACTTTTTAAGAAAGATTCAAACTATGTTTGAGAAAGTTTTGAAATTTTGGACACGATAGACAAAGATAAATCATTTTGTCCATCAATTGAAAAACCTCCAAAACTTGAGTTGAAGTTACTTTCTGAACATTTAAAATATGCCTTTTTAGGATATTCCTCTACTTTACCAGTTATAATTTCCTCAAAATTAATGATGGAAGAAGAAGAAAGGTTGATGAAAATTTTGAAAATTTTTAAGAAAGGCTTTGGATGGACAGTTGCTGATATTAAAGGAATTAGTCATTCAATTTGTATGCATAGAATTCATATGGAAGAGAACTACAAACCCACGGCTGATACTCAAAGGAGACTGAATCCTATTATGAAAGAATTTGTTAAGAAATAAATTTTAAAGTGGTTAAATGCTGAAATTATCTATCCTATTTCAGATAGTGTATGGGTTAGTACACTTCACTGCATTCCTAAGAAAGGAGGAGCAATTGTAACTTTGAATGAATATAATGAACTAATACCTACTAGATAAGTTACAGTGTGGTGAATATGCATTGATTTTCCATTATCCTTTCTAGATCAAATGCTGGATAGACTCGCTGGACATAAATACTTTTGTTTTTGGATGGATATGATGGTTATCACCAAATATAAATATCTCATGAGGATCGAGAGAAAATAACTTTTACGAGTCCTTGTGGTACTTTTGCTTTTAGAAGGATGTCATTTGGATTATGTAATGCCCCTGCTACATTTCAAAGGTGTATGATGAAAATTTTTTATGATTTAATTGAAAAATGGATTGAAGTATTCATTGATAATTTTTCAGTGTTTGGAACTTCATTTGACTCATGTTTAGAACATTTATCTAAAGTTCTTAAGCGCTGCGAAGAAACAAATTTAGTTCTTAATTGAAAAAAATGTCAATTTATGATAGCAACAAGAAGAATTTTATTAGGTCATCAAATATCAGAAAATGATATGGAAGTAGATCTTGCTAAAATTTAAGTGATCGCTAATTTATTTTATCCAACAAATCTAAGGGACATTAGGAGTTTGTTAGGACATGTTGGATTCTACAGGCGATATATTAAAGGCTTTTCAAAGATTTCTAAGCCTTTTATGTCATTTACTGGAGAAAGATGCAATTTTCAATTTTGATGAAGAATGCCTAAAAGCTTTTAATTTATTAAAAGGAAAATTAATCACTGCACCAATTATAGTTTCACCAAACTGGGAAAAACCTTTTGAATTAATGTGTGATGCTAGTGATTATGTTATTGGAGCTCTTTTAGGACAAAGATATGATAAAATTTTCAAAGTAATTTACTATGATAGTAAAACTCTTAATGAAACTCAAATCAATTATCAACAACTGAAAAAGAGTTATTAACAATAGTATATGTTTTTGATAAATTTAAATCATATTTAATTGAAACTCATTGTCTAGTGCATATAGATTATTCTGCTATTAAGTACTTAATGAAAATGATGGATGCTAAAACTAGGCTTATAAGATGGATTCTTTTTTTGCAAAAAATTTGATTTTGAAATAGTAGATCGAAAGGGGACTGAAAATAAAATTGTTGATCATTTGTTCAGGCTTGAGTTAGAAAAACCACTCTATTTTGAAAAAGAAATTAATGAACATTTTCCAGATGAATAATTGTTCACTATTAATGAGTGACGTGTTCCGTGGTATGTCAATATTGTAAACTTTATTGTTAACAATATTATACCATATGGAATGACATACCAATAAAAGAAGAAATTTATTTCTGAAGCTAATACTTCCTTTTTGGATGACACATTTTTATATAAACAAGGAATGGATCTAATTATTTGAAGATGTGTACCATTATAAGAAACTTATGAAATTATCCAAAAATGTCTTAATTCTGATTTTGGAGGAC
>NEWO01000113.1:825328-848323 GCA_003013225.1 Phalaenopsis aphrodite
TATATAAGTGTGTATAAAAATATTATATATTTTAGGTGTATCAAAATCCCCCAAACTTAAGATGTTACTTGTCCTCAAGTGACATTTCAATCTTTAAAAACTAACATAAGTAGATAATGTATATGAGTTTCTTTAGGTGTTACCAAAATTTTGATGTAGAAATATAGTAGTCTAATTTAGAAAAAATATTAGTAAATGAGACCAACTTCAAGTTGAGAAATTTTTAATGCAAAGAAATATGAAAATATGATTTTCTATCTAATTCATAAATATTGTAGATTTTCTAAATATAGAATTTAGGCATTTTATCATCTCTACTTAAAAATTTTATATTATGCATAATTTTACTCACTATATTATATCCTTAAGCTTAAGAATTTCTCAAATCTTATAATTTAAAAAGATCAGATGTGGAACCAATTTTTAATTATGCACTAATCCTCAAGCTTCTACTCCCTTTTTCAACTTTTTTTTCTTTTTCTTTTCTTTTTCGTTTTTCTTTCCTTTTCGTTTCTTTTCTTTTTCAGGCAAGGATTATTATATCTGGATAGACCCTTAACGGTTATGAATTTCACTCTTCCTTTCCTAAAGCAAAGAGTTGATATTTTTCTTTCACTTAAAAACATAATAATAGTTTTTAAAATTAATTCCAATAAAAGAAATTTAAGTTTTGAAAATAAAATGTCAAAATTTCTAACTTTTTCAAAAATACAATTTTTCCTACTAAAGATAGGTGCGCAGTACTTAGCATTTTCCACACTAAAAAATTTTAATTTTAATTTTTTCTTCATTACTATAAATTTTAATTAAATTCTCATACTCATTTCTATATTCAAAATCTTACTTCTATAATATAATTTCATATACATATTCATTTTTCAAATCAAAATCAAATTTATTTGAAATACATTTGAGAACAAATAAAATTTAAAGTTCTTTTTAAAATTTTTCATCCCTTTCCCAAACTTAAATTTTTAATTGAAATAAAACATTTTAGCATCATATATAAATAAACATGAATGAAAACTAAATATAACATGCTTGCAAGGATTTTTAGATCCTAAATATGCAAGGACAAAAATTAAAAACAGAAGTAAAAATTTAATTGATAAAATTTTCTTTTACTTAAAATGTAGAGATTCGTCAGACTTCTATGCAGTGGAGTATAACATAAAAGCAAATAAACATACATGACTACAACATAAAGAAAAATAACTGGTAGTAATTTTAAAATTTTAAATATGTAGCTTTAAGTATCAAGTTCGCTAAATTTTAAAGCTTCCTAAGATTCCAGAATTAAGTTCAATAAATACTAACTAAATACAACAACACAATTAAAACAATTACTACCACACATAATAACTACTCTCTAAACACAAATACATAATAGTAAGTGTACGAAACAAAACACAACATAACAAAAACTAGCAGTCTTTACAATCACAACTAAAAACATAATAATAAATATAGAATACTAGTACCAACAACAGTTCATGACAATATAAAATTAAAAACATAAAATAGAACTAAAGATCCAAACTAATCATCACTCTCTTCTTCATCACTGTCATCACTACGCCAAGCAGCAGTAGGCTCATATGATGGATATATAGGGTACTAAGGAAATATTACATTCTGATTACCTCTATTGAGATGCTTCATAGCTAAGTTGTATTCCTCCTCATAATCACTTCTTCTCTTCATATACCCATCCATATGCTATGCAAAATGCTCTAAATTTAATACCTTAACCGCAATGATGTTGACGTTGTCAAAAATCCTTTGTAATAACTCAAACTGGGAATCAGATCAAGGAGTCTGACCCCGTGATGTAGAAGCATGTGAAGTAGAGGCTCGTGAAGTAGAGGAAGCAGAACTACTAGAGAATCCACCCTTCCAACCAAAAATAGAGTGATGTGAATAAGTCTTCACATTCACACTGGTAATGGGCTTCAGTGGCTGTAAGTTCTCTTCCCAGCTATCATATCTAACACCAGCTTGCTCGCATAATGAAAAGATCAAGGATGTGAATCCCAAACTTACAGTAGTAGCAACTGCAGTTGAACTGGTGAAAACTCAATAAATCAATCCTTCAATATTAATTGGCTTGGACTGTTAAATACAGTAGTTCAAAGTTGTTCACTCTCGAGTTACTTCACTCAAATGATTTGTAGGCATCTGGCGAGTAGAAATAAAATAATGTCATGCCTTTGCAGTGGCATCCAACTTTGAAGTAAAAAAGTTTACTCTTCTTTCATTCGTAATCTTCCATAATCCTCTCCTAACAGTCAAAGATCAAAATAATCTCGTCTAGCCGCTCCTCAATTTGACTATAGTTTGAATAAAAACACAAAGTTCTCGGGGGCAAGTGATAAAACTTATTAATTACCTCAAGAGAAAATGGTATTATCTTCCCCCTCACAATGACTCCTTCTTTATCAGTCTCTAACAGATTAGCATAGAACTCTCGTACCACAGAAATCATGCTGATAGCAGAAAAAGAACAGAATCGCTCCCACTGGCGGCTAACAATCAACTACTCTACAACTCCTCCTGAACTTTTGAAAAATTGCTTAGGAATTAATTTCCTCGAATGCAGTGAATCGCTATACCAATCCTGAGCTCTTGAACTGAAAAATTTACTTAAATCAAACGGAGCTTCTCCCTTCTTCTTTTCATTCTTGGTGCCATTTTCTAAAAAAATGTGTAAAATTCAAAATAAATTTCACAATCAAGTCCAAATCACTAAACTCAACTCCTAGAAGCTTAAAATAACAAATCTATTCATTACCATCAATTTTTCTCAAATTTTCATCATGAATAGTGATTTTCGGGTAAGTCATGAATGTGCTCAAAATACATGGTGAAAATCAATTTTTTTTTTGCATAGAAGTGAAGTTCTTACCTCAAGAAGATCAAATCTAACAAATTTGGCTTGAATCTACCAAGAAATCTTAAAAATAGGTGATGCCCTAGCTCCCAATTTGCAAAAATTGAAGGTAGGAGGCGAGCGAAGGCGCGTTAATGGTGTGTTTCAGCCCAAAAATTCACTTAAAACCGTTTGACAACCAATTTTCGTGAACATATGCTTAACCGCAAATGTTTCGACGCTTAGGCACAGTCTTTCGATTTAGGCAGCGCTTAAGCATTGGTTTTTGCGCTTAGGCGCCAGTGCACAAATTTTAATTTTTTTGATTTAAGTGAAATGCACTCCTAACTTAAGTCTACCATCCCTCTATGGTTTCAAAACACTATAATAACTATTTCTCTCCTCTTATCTCTTCTCTAACTCATGATTTGCCAATTTAAACTAATTTGATTCAACACTAAATAACACAAAATTTCACACAAACAAAACATTTATATTAATTCATGAATGATTACCAACACTTTCTAATACATAGTTTCTCAATCCAAATATTCTCGGATGAGAAACTCCTAAACAAAATACTATATATTAATAACATAAAACACACATTAAAACACTTAACATTAAACAAACACTAAACACATAAAAAAACACTAAACACATAAACTCTAAATCAGGAACTTAATTTCATTCCCTAGTCAATGGAACAAATTCTGGCCTATCGTTAGTCTCTCCTTCAGCATTTGAAATGTATATCTAAAAGAGAATGATGACTAATAACTCTGATTAAATCTTCTTCAATCCACTTATTCTTCAGATACATTGCCTTATTTGCTTCTTCTATAAAATTGGTATGGCTAAACTACATCTTAAGTTGTCATCCCATATGATCCAAATGTACATTCAATTCCATCACTTTTGCTTCAATTGAAACTATGTTAGCCCCAATTTTAGTGATTTTCTTCGTTATTCCTTCGATACTAATGGTGAGGAAACCATTGTATAACTTATGCGCACTTTGACTAATAAACTTCTTTCTCATTGCTTCCTCCTTCATCTTCAAATCACTCTCCCAAGAAGACATTTTTCAAAACTTCTCTTTTTTCACTTGGAATTTAAGGGTTAAATGAAAGTGTGGTGAAATTTCTTTTTATTTCCTTCTATTTGTAGGCTCTAAACCTCCTCCATAACTCTTAGGCATGTCCTCGAACTGTCTCACATGTTCAAGTCAACAATTCACAGTTAGAACTTATAGAAACCAAATTTGCACATATTTTTTAACTATCGCGCTTAAGCGCCAGATCTTAACTCTTAAGCGTCAGTGCTCAATTTAGCACACGTTAACTTAACATCCAAACATTCGTTCTGATATGTCTAAGTGATCTTGTAAGGTCTTAGAATAATCACTAACTAAATATATAGTTAAAATACTACCATAATTTTCTAAATCACACACAACAACATAAAAATAAAAAAAATGCAGATAAATATGGGATGCTTCTAGTGCTTATTCTAGTTGACCCAACATCAGAAAGTTATTTAGTTTAGTTGGTCACATAAAAAATAGGATTTTTGTTTGTGGCCATTCACTTTTAATATTTTATCAGTTTTAGGATCATTAATATCCACAACTCCATAGGGATAAACTTTCATCACAATAAATGGGCCAATCTACCTGGACTTAAGTTTGCCTGGAAAAAATCTTAACCTTGCATTATAAAGCAAAACTTGTTGCCCTTGCTGAAAATTTTTAGTAAGAATCCTCAGATCATTTCACATCTTCGTCTTCTCTTTGTAAATCTTAGCACTTTCATAAGACTCATTCCTTATCTCTTCAAGCTCATTTAATTACAATAACCTCTTCTCACCAGCATCTTTCAAATTATAATTAAATTCCTTAATCACCCAATATACTTTATGCTCAAGTTCAACTGGTAAGTGACACACTTTCCCAAATATTAACCTGTAGGGGAACATTCCTATAGGAGTTTTGTATGCAGTCCTATAAGCCCACAAAGTATAGTCAAGTTTAGTTGACCACTCTATTTTAGTTGGATTTACAGATTTTTCCAATATTCTTTTAATTTCACGATTAGATAATTCAGCTAAACCACTTATCTGAGGATGATAAACAATAGCAATTCTAAAATTAATATGATATTTCTTTAATAATTTCTCAATTATTGCATTTCTGAAATAACTTCCCCCATAAGTTATGGTTACTCACGACATCATAAATCTACAAAATATATTCGTTCTTAAAAACTTTGCAACACTTTGAGCATCACATCGAGGTAAAGCAACAGTTTCTATTCATTTGGATACATAATCTACTACTAACAATATATTTTTTTTTTTCCAAAGATGGTATAAATGGTCCCATGAAATTTAATCACCAAACATCAAATATCTCAACTTCTAAGACATAATTGAGGGGTATCTCATTCCTCTTAGAAATATTGCATACTCATTGACCTTGATCATAAGTTTTTATATAAGCATTAACATCTCTGAAGATTTTAGGCCAATAAAATTGAGATTGTAAAATTTTGTATGATGTTTTATCAACACCAAATGTCCCCCAAAATCAGAATTATGACATTTTTGGATAATTTCATAAGTTTCTTCTAAAGGCACGCATCTTCGAATAATAAGATCATTTCCTTATTTATATAAAATGGGTCATCCCAAAAATAAGTCCTAGCTTCAGATACAAATTTCCTCTTCTATTGATATGTCATTCTATATGGTATAATATCACTAACAATGAAGTTCACAATGTCGACATACCATGAAACACACCACTCATTAACATTGAACAATTCTTCATCTGTAAAATGTTCATTAATTTCTTTTTCAAAACAGAGTGGTTTTTCTAATTCAAGTTTGGACAAAAGATCAGCAATTTGATTCTCAGCTCTCTTCCTATTTACTATTTCAAAGATAAATTCTTGCAAAAGAAGAACCCATCTTATTAATCTTAGTTTTGCATCCTTCTTTTTCATTATATACTTAATAACAAAATGGTCTGTATGCACTATACATTTAGTTCCAATTAAGTATGATCTAAATTTATTAAAAGCATATACTATTGCTAATAAATCTTTCTCAGTTATGGTATAATTAATTTTAGTTTCATTAGGAATTCTACAAGTGTAGTAGATAACTTTGAAAATCGTATCATGTTTTTGTCCTAAAACAGCTCCAATAGTATAATTACTAGCATCACACATTAATTCAAAAGGTTTTTCCCAATCTGGTGAAACAATAATTGGTGCAGTGATTAATTTTTCTTTTAATAATTCAAAAGATTTTAGGCACTCTTCATCAAAATTAAAAATTACTTCTTTTTCAAGTAAATGGCATAGAGTCTTAACAATTTGAAAAAGTCTTTAACATATCGTCTCTAGAATCCAGCATGTCCTAAAAAACTCCTAATTGCCTTCACAATTGTTGGGTAGGGTAAATTGGCGATCGCTTAAATTTTTGTAGGGTCTACTTTCATACCATTTTTTGCAATTTGATGTCCCGAAACTATTCCTCCTGCTACCATAAATTGACATTTCTTCCAATTAAGTACTAAATTTATTTCTTCACAACGCTTAAGAACTTTTGAAAGATTTTCTAAACTTGATTCAAATGAATTTCCAAACACTAAAAAATCAACCATAAGAACTTCAATCTCTTTTTCAATTAAATGAAAAAAAATAGCCATCATGCATCTTTAAAATGTAGCATGTGCATTACATAAACCAAAGAGCATTCTTCTAAAAGCAAATGAACCATAAGGACTGGCAAAAGTTTTTTTCTCTTGATTCTCATGAGCTATTTGTATTTGGTGATAACCAGTATATCCATCTAGAAAACAAAAGTATTTATGCCCAACTAGTCTATCCAGCATTTGATCTTGAAAAGATAGTGAAAAATGATCTTTTTTAGTGGCTGGTTTAATTTTTTATAATCAATGCATATTGCCATCTTGTGACTTTTCTTGTTGGTATTAACTCATTATGTTCATTCAAAGTCACAGTCACTCCTCTTTACTTAGGAATGCAGTGAATTGGACTAACCCATGCAAAATTTGAAATATGATAGATAATTCCAACAACTAACCATTTTATAATTTCTTTCTTAACAACTTCTTTCATAATAGGATTCAATCTCCTTTGAGGATCAGCCCTGGGTTTGCAGTTCTCTTCCATATGAATTATATGCATAAAAATTGAAGGACTGATTCCTTTTATATTAGCAATTGTTCGTCCAAAGGCTTTCTTATAACTCTAAAATTTTCATTAAACTCTCTTCTTCTTCTATAGTTAATTTTAAGGAAATTATGACAGGTAATGTAGATGAATCACCTAAAAAGGCATACATCAAATGTTCAGGAAGCAACTTCAACTCAAGCTCAAGAGATTTTTCAATTGATGGACAAAAAGATGCATCTTTTTTTATTATGTCCAAAACCTTTCTCAAACATAGTTTGAATCTTGTTTATATAAATTTTCATACTGATCTCATTTCTCTTATTGCTCATGTTCCAACTCTTTCATCTCAGATTTCTCTTCATAAATTTTTTTGAAATGTCATTCACTTAAATATCTTATAACATCCATTCTATAGCTATTATCATCTTTACCTTTTGCAGGGTATTTCATTGATTTAGAAATATTAAATGTAACTATTTGATCATTGATGCACATAATTAATTCTCCTTTCTACACATCTATCATTGTTGTTACTATGACTAGGAAAGGTCTCCCCAAAATGATAGGTATCTGTTTATCTTCCTCTATGTCTAGTACAATAAAATCAATAGGAAAGATAAATTGATCCACTTTCACTAAGATTATCTTCTATAACTCCTTTAGGATAGGTTATTGAATGATCTATTAACTGCAGAGTTATAGTAGTAGGGGTTATTTCTTCTAATCTCAATCTTTTAAATATTGATAATGACATAAGGTTGATGCTTGCTCCTAAATCAACATAAAACTTTCCCATAAAATCTTTCTCCTATTGCACATGGAATTGTAAAGTTATCAGGATCTTTAAGCTTTTCACGAAGCTTCTTCTGAATTATAGCACTGCACTCCTCACTAAGTGCACCAGTCTCATTATCTTTAAACTTCCTTTTTTTTGTTAAGAATATCCTTCATAAACTTCTAATAGCTTGGCATTTGTTCTAAAGCTTCATCAGATGGAATATTAATTGTATGCTTCTTAAAAATTTCTAGAAATTTTAAAAATTGGTTATCCAACCTTTGTTATAGAAGCCTCTGAGGAAATGGAGGTGGTGGTTTTTCCAAATCAACTTTAAGTGGAGAAATAGGTCACTCTAAACCATTCAAAGTGTCCTCTTTTGGTTCTTCAATCTCTCATCTCTCTACTTTAGTCTCTTTTTGAACTCTACCTTCCAATTCTATTCTACTTCTGAGTTGAACGGCTTTTATGTACTCTTTATTCTGGTCTTTCGGATTTATTTCTATATTACCAGGAAGTGTTCCTTGGGATCTACTACTTAATGAATTTGTTATTTGTCCCAATTGATTCTCAATATTTCTAATTGTGTCTCCTTGACTTTGTAACTGATTTCCCATTTGTAACAACACTTCTTCTATAAATAATTTCTTCTCTTTAAAAGTGGATTTTTGTTAAAACCTGGATGATATGTAGATCTATAATTATTATTCCTTTGATTGTTCCAGTTTCCCAATGGGTTTACTTGATTGTTCCCCCATTGCTGATTATTACCACCCGAAGCATTGTTCCAGTTAAAGTTGTGATGGTTCTTCTAACTTCGGTTATAGTAATTTGAATATGGGTTATTCTGCTTCTTATTTATAGCATTCAAAGTTTCTAATGATATATGAGAATCTACCATTTTTCCTAATGAATTCTCTTCAATCATGGGAATTGGTTATGAAAAACTCATTCCAAATTGGTCTAACTTCCTTTAAATTGCTGCAACTTAATTTGCTAGCAGGAAAAAAGCATCAGTTTCATGAATATTGGCTACTTTCTTGAGATTTACCCTTTCAGAAGGCCATTGGAATTGTTTGTAGCCATCTCTTCTATTAAAGCATAAGTGTCATTAAATGGTTTTGACATCAATGAACCACCAGCAGCGGCATCGATAATAGATCTAAAAGATCCAGCTAATCCATTATAAAAACTTTGAATTATTAACCAATCTGGTATAGCATGGTGTGGATGCTTTCTTAAGAGTTCTTTAAATTGTTCTTATGCTTCATAAATAGATTCCCCTTCAAACTCACAAAAAGATGTAATATCATTTCTAAGTTTTGCAATTTTTATGGAGGAAAATATTTACCAAGGAATTTTTGTGCTAAATCACTCCAAGTTCTGATAAATTTAGGTGATAACGAATGTCACCATATCTTAGCCTTGTCTCTCATTGAAAAAGGAAATAATCTAAGTCTTATAGCATCATCTGATACACCATCATATTTAAATGTAGCACACAATTCTAAAAAATTGATAAGATGTAAATTTTGATCTTCAGTTGGTGCTCTCCCAAACTGATTTTTTGATATCATTTGGATAATAGCAGGTTTAAGCTCAAATGAATTAGTCACTATAACGGGGTTTTGAATACTACAATGAAGTTAATCTATTGCAGAGTTTGCATAATCTCTTAAAGGTCTAAACTCTTCAACATTTTGATTGCTTTGATTTGTCATTTCTTGAAATTTTTCAGTAATTTTTTATTTTCTTAATTTTTCTAATAGTTTTTTTAATTCAAAATCGTTAGACGCAAGTTCTGCGGAACCTAAACTACGCATACATTACTATAAAACACATAAAATAAAATAAAATAAAGAGAAAAATAAAAATGCACAAACAAGAACTTTATATATAAAAACGATACTACGATATTCCTAAAATAAATCTTAAAGTTTACATAAGTCTTTGTAAAAATTTTGCTTTCTAAAAAAATCTTCTTTTGAAAATATTTTTTCAAACTACTATTATATTTCTCCTCCTCCCCAGCAACTGCGCCAAAAACTTGATTTCGATTCTTTGGTATATAGATAGATGTAAAATGTGACGTATGCAATTAATTTATGTAATAGATATTCTTAATTTGCAACAAAGCCAAAAGTTATATCCAAAGCAAGAGCTAGATAAATCTTTCACTATGAAGCAAATAAGAATGCACTTATAATATTTCAATATGGGATACTACGCAAGTACACATATCGTTATCAAGTAATATAAAACTTTTTGATTAAGTCATGAATATCAATCCCACAGGGAGGACTAATTTTAGATAACAAAATTTTACTTAGCATTTTTTTACTTAAACTTAAGATGCTAAAGTAGGAATGAAAGTTCAATTCTTTCTTTAATTTTTGAAAATTGAAAATAAAGTAAGCAACTAATTAACTTAACTAAAATACTTACAAGATGAAGGCAATATGAATAAAACATCTTTTTCTTTATCTTGATTCACTGATAAATATTGAAATTCTATTGTGGAAGTATGTTAAATGTGTTGTGTCAAATAGGAGCAATAATATTCTTTACTCTTACTAGAGATGCCATAAAAAACATTGGCTAATCTATAATTTGAATAATCTTAAAGACTGGCTAGGCAGGGAAGTTACTAGTTCTCACCCCTAGAGTTCCCTCTTCTCCCTCCACCTAGGGACTAACATCTCGTATCAAAACCTAAAACTATAAATCAAATTGTGGGCTTTAGCTTGTCACTCTAAAGTCCTTTAATTCTATACCCTTTAAAATATATTTCCTTATTTATTTTCACTCCACCCCAAGAACTACACTCTCATTCATGAAATCAATATGTGATTCTAACCATTTGTTGACTGAGGCAATACCATCTCGGATCTTACATGTTCTCACAACAGTTATTAACATCTTTTTTGGCCAAATCAAGAAGTAAATGAAGTGCAAGATTTGAAATCATCACAACTTCTTCCAACATTGAAGTCCAATACTTCACACAACTTTCTTTAGATATTTAATCACTTATCATTTTAAGGCAAAAGATAATGAAAACTACTCAGAATTTATGGAGAAAACACAACCACACATGAGTTTAAAAGCAGAAATCATGAACACAAATAAGAAATCTAAATTAAAACCAAGTGTAGATATAAAGATAAACACTTATCTCAAATTCTCTCTACCAAATGTCTTGAAGTTCCTTTGAATTCTCTTCCTTCTCTCACAATACAAGCTAACACTCACAATAAAATAAAATAAAGGTGCTTGGCGGCGGTGGTGACGATGGGTTTTAAAGTTTGATGGATGGCTAGCCTCCTCTCTTGGATAATTTAAGTCTTTTTTGTATAAAAATCCAAGAGGTGCCTTGGTGTCTCTTCAAAAAAATGTCTTCAATCAATGAATCTTCTAGAAGTTGTCTCCTCATAAGCCAATTGAATGAATTTTCTTGTCCATGGGTCATTTCCCACGTTTCTATCAAGGGTTGCTTCAAGATCCTCTTCAAAAATCTGCTCAATTTAAATAATTCATCAAGTAACTACTTCTGGCGCTTAAGTGTGGGGTACCTTGCGCTTAGGCGCGGAGCCTCTGACACTTAGGAGCCCTAGTTCATTTTTGCTCCAAATTTGACCATTTTTCATTTTTTTAGCATTTTTCATGCATCTGATTGTACCTGCAAGAAAAATACAAAAATACCTTTCGTTAAAGCGCAACTCAAAAATATGTATAAAATATGTATAAAAACACTATATATTTTAGGTGTATTAGAAGCTACAGTAAGAACTTTAGGAGAATTTTAGTTGAACCTGCAAGACTTAAATTTAGAAAATATATTGTTATTATTTAGTGTGTTTATTAAAAAAATCTAAAATACCAAATTTATTTTTGATATCTATCATATTAGTTAAGGCTTTAAATTTGTATGTGTGGCTCAGGAGCTGCATTACTTGAATTTTATGAATCAGATTTGAAGAGAACTTCTAGAAGGATTGTGAATCAAAAAATACTCCATGAATTTAATATAAAAATGACGGATCAACAATATTATGAATATTCAGATTTGGATTATAATACTAATAGCTTCAAAAGAGTAAACCCCAAGAGGGCTGTAAATTTTTAAGAAGATATGCTAACTTTTTTAACTTTTAATGTTGCAGATATTGTGAAAGTGTTGTCCTCAATTTTGGTTGAAGTTTAGTTTTTTCCTCTTTAGTAGCCTAGGGTCTAGCCATAGGTCTTTCCTGTTGACTATTCTTGTAAAACTAGAAAAAGGAACCCTTACCATTAGAAATTCTACACTCCTCTTTGCTCAACTTGAAGTTTCACATATTACTCCTAACCTCTAGCACTTAATGGGTGGGGTCGGTATGAGGAAGCTCAAGATGAGTCCCCATAGGACTGATTGACCTTAGGGTTGACTTTGGGTGTTAGTCTGAAGCATGTTCACTCACTTACACTCACTCTCACCCACAATCACTTACCACCCTAAACCCAAAAAATTGTTGACTTTGATCTCTTGCTCTTTTGGGAAACTCAAGTAGATGGTCCCCTAACCCACTGGCCCAGGCTTGGGTTTAGCTAACACTAGTACATAGAGGACCCAAATGGGGTTTCCATTGGTCCATAGCTCATAAAGGGTGGTTGGCACCCCAACTCTACCAAAAATATCCAACTTGTTCTTTTGCCCCAAAATCCCCCAAATTACCTAGATACCCTTGGAACCCCAAATTTGGTCAAAATCCTCAAATTCACCCAAAAAATCCAAAATTATTCAAAAATTATTTCAAATCTTTTGAAAATACCTAAATTACCCAAAACTACCCAAAAATTCCAAATTTACCAAAATACCCCCAAATGGCCAAAATTACAAAAATACCCTTGGCACCCCAAATTTTCTAAAAACATCCAAAATCACTCTAAATGTCTCTAAAACCAATTTGGACCCTTCAATTNATAAATCTACACTCCTCTTTGCTCAACTTGAAGTTTCACATATTACTCCTAACCTCGAGCACTTAATGGGTGGGGTCAGTATGAGGAAGCTCAAGATGAGTCCCCATAGGACTGATTGACCTTAGGGTTGACTTTGGGTGTTAGTCTGAAGCATGTTCACTCACTTACACTCACTCTCACCCACAATCACTTACCACCCTAAACCCAAAAAATTGTTGACTTTGATCTCTTGATCTTTTGGGAAACTCATGTAGATGGTCCCCTAACCCACTGGCCTAGGCTTGGGATTAGCTAACACCAGTACATAGAGGACCCAAATGGGGTTTCCATTGGTCCATAGCTCATAAAGGGTGGTTGGCACCCCAACTCTACAAAAAATATCCAACTTGTTCTTTTGCCCCAAAATCCCTCAAATTACCTAGATACCCTTGGAATCCCAAATTTGGTCAAAATCCTCAAATTCACCCAAAATATCCAAACTTATTCAAAAATTATTTCAAATCTTTTAAAAATACCCAAATTACCCAAAACTACCCAAAAATTTCCAAATTTACCAAAATACCCCCAAATGGCCAAAATTACAAAAATACCCTTGGCACCCCAAATTTTCTAAAAACATCCAAAATCACTCTAAATGTCTCTAAAACCAATTTGGACCCTTCAATTAAACTCAATTTGGCAAATGTGATCATTTTGACCAAAACCCTCAAATTGCCTTTAAGGGCCCAATTTTCCCAAAGTTACCTAAAATGTCCATCAATTTGAGATTCTTCAATTTCAATTTCAAACTCAAATTCACCATTCATATGAACAATATAAATCAAATCCAAGCATAATTGATTCATGCTTTGAGCTCAATTTTGATCTAAGTCAAACCCCCAATTTTGGTCCTATAACTTAATCCCACCAAATTGAAGCCCATAGCCTACTCAATTTGCCACTATTTTTATTTGAAACTCTTCATAACAATCATACACACCAAAATTTACCTTCAATTGGCCTTGGTGAAGCCTCAATTGCGTTCAATTTTAACCCAAGTACAAAAATCCCCAAATTTGTCCTAATTTGGCTATATCTCCAAATTCCACCAAATTGATTGCCCTAACCCCAAAATTGACACCCAATTTATGTTTAAAACTCTTCATGATGTTCCCATAGACCATTTTCAACAGTCAATTTAGACTTAGCCTAACGTTTTCCCAACCTAGACCCAAGTTTAGCCCAACATGCCCAAATTGACCAAAATCCCAAAATCCTTCAAATTGAACCCTCAATTGAACTCAAAATCATTTAAACCCTTTACCCAAAATCTTCATTACAATCATCTACACAATTTTGATCAATCAATTGGGCTCAAAGTCATGGTTAGCCTAACCCAAACCCAACCTTTGGTCATTTGGACCCAAATTGAACCCATGCACCAAAATTGACATAGCCATCTTAAAGCCACCAATTTGATGACTCCACAGCCACTAAGCACACTCTATTGACCAGGCTAAACCCCTTTGGCCCACTCAAGCAAGCTATGGATTAATGGATCCATAAAATTAAGGGATTCATTCCCATTTTTAGGCCTTAACCACAAAATCTCTTCCATCATTTCTTGCCTATGGGAGTAAATTATAATTAAACACCCCCTGACCTCCCTGAGCCAAGAAGTGACTGAACCTTGGCCAGCCATCATCTGGGTCGTCAGAAAACACCATCTTGAGAAGGCCAAAATGGTCAAACACCCAATTAATCCCATCCAAGCTGTCCCAATCCAATTAGAGGCTTGATGCCTTCTTCCCTCCACCTAAGCAGTTGGTCTAACACACTGGCTAGCCCAATTGAAGCCCCATGGCTCCTATTTTTAAGCAGTCATCCCCCACGGCTAGAGGAGCGACTGAAATCAACCTTAACAAAACTCTGTCCAATTGATTCTAGACTCCCCCCAAAGCATAGAGAAGCTCAACTCCACTATCCTCTTGCCTTAATTCCCCCTATGCAACCCTAATTTTGAACTCAAAAATTAAGGCAGAAATAGGACACTCTCTGAAACTCCATAAAAATCAAATTAAGCTCATCCGTACCATCCCTAAATTGAGAGAGGAAGTTCCCCCATCAAAGCCCCCTCACAGAGAGCCTCTACCCTAGACTTTATTCAACACCCAAATTCTGTCTTAATCGAATTTGGATCTAGGCATTTCACCACAGCAAGAGACTTCATCCCTAGCCTCCTTAGACCTCCACAAACGTGTCGAGCACCTTTGATTGAAGCTTCTCTTCTCAGAGCAAATGTATAAACCTCCTAACTATCCTGAGCTTGTTTTGATTCTACACTTGCATAGATCCAATTTAATGGCATGTTTACCATAAGGATATGTTCGCCTCACTTAGAAGAGTCTATAGGATCAAACCTAGGCAAGTTTAGTTGAGAAATGAGTGAGATCTTAGGTTCTAAGGTTAACAATCATGGGTTTTGGCTATCGGGGACGATGAAGGGGAGTCATTTGATCGAGCGTGTATCGGATGGATGGATGAGATCGAGCAAGACAACGCCTTCATACATGAACTGCGGGCTGAGTCAGCACTGAGGTGGATAACGACACTGAACCAGAGGATGCCACATGGAGCTTTGGAGCCGCCGTAGGTTGATGCGGCGCCGTGTCACTTAAATAGAAAATTAGGGATTTTTTCTATTTATTTAAATGCTCATAACTTTGAAAAATCATATCTTTGCATGGAAAAATCACAAAAATATAATAAAAATATCTTAGTGCTCAATGAACAAAGGAGAATGATGTGGAAATGGTTTGAAGTTTATTTGATGTATATTTTATGTTTAATTAATTAAATACTGTTCTAAGTATTTTGATTCTCCATGCATTCAAGTATTTCACTAAGACTTGAAATTTTGGTATATTGTTGCCTCTATCATGGGGGATATTCCTGAATTTTTCCAAAGTCCAGACAGAGATCCAATTTTTCAAGTTTATGCATCTGTTTTAAAAAATTAATTAGAATAATTAGCATGTTGCTTAGGAAAAATCCAAGAAAATTTTGGTAGGTTCCCGGTGACTAGAGAACCCTAGAAAAAAATTGTCATATGCTAAGTCATTAAGAACACACCTAATTTTCACAAAACCCTAAAACACAAAGGAAATTAATTTGGGAAAAATAAACATCTAAATGAATTACTTTTAATTCTCCACTGTAATTTAAAGTTTGTAGGACTCCCCATAAAAATTTCAAAACATTTGGAGTTCATTTGATAACCTAATTTGATTTTCTAAGTAAATGACATTTTTTACTTTTAAAATAATCATAATAATTAAAATGCAACTAAAAATTTTATGAAATTGGTTTTGGGAGCTCTATGTGCTCAGAGGAATTTTCTAAAAAAAATTATAATTAAAATAAAATTTTCATTTTTTAAGCATATTTTGAATATTTAAATAATGAAAAATTAATAAAAATCACAAGATTAATAAAATTCATGAAAATATTCTAAATTGTATCCTAAGCCCTTAGGAGCAATTGGAATATTTTTCCTAATTTTCTAAGTGAACATATTGAATTTTAAAAGCTTAAAACAATTTTTAAAGGCCAAAAAAGGTTTTCTCTTAATTTCTCACTAAAATAATTCTAATAATTAAAAAAAATCATAAAAATATGAAATTTATTTCTCTAGATTCTTTGACCTCAGAGAGATTTAATAAAAATGTAAAACTTAATTTTTCATATTTAAAATATTTTATAATTAAATAATACTCCAGAAATTAAAATAATTTTAATAATTCAAATAAAACTCAAAAAATTATGAAATTTGGTCATTGTGGTTCTCTAGTCAGTGTACCTTTAGTTAAAATTTTAAGTGATTAGGCTTTGCCTTGGTCAAGTTATTGATTTTTTTTTTAAAAATCCTATTTTTGCATGTAAATAATCATGTAAATTAAATTAATTTTTGAACAATCATATTTTCTCCTCTGATGTCTTAATTGACTCATGAGTGAGGTAGGATAAAAATTTTAAAGTCATTTGAATTAAATTTGATGAATTATGAAGTGATAGAGCCTCAGGGGCAAATGTATGATTTTAGAAATTTAGTCTTGATTAATATTTAGGCTTAATTCAAGGAAAGGCTTAATTAACATGCTCTGATGATTGAAACATCAGGAATTAATTGGTAGAAACCAATTTCACTTTTCTTAATTAAAGATAACTTTGCAAATTCCGAAATCATTAAAATTTGGAAGTCTATTAAATTAAATGATCCTAGACTTAGGGGTATGATTTTGGATGTTAATAACTCACTATTTTAATACCCTACTTGGTGTTCAAATGATATTCAAACATTTTGATGATGAATTACTATCACTTAAAATTCAATTTCTTTTAAAAATTACTGAAGTATCCACCAAGATCTTAAGGGCTTAGTAGTGACCTAGGCTAAATCAAATTTGGTTAAATGAGGATTAGAAAATTGTATGTAACTAGAAATTGAAGACCTTTAAAACACTACAAGCCCAAATTAAAGCTGAAATTGGCTAAGTGTCTTAATAACATTAATTTGCCCCTTTGAAGGGTCTTCACCCACATAATTCTCAAATTAAATGATAAATGATAATTACCCTACTCTTAGAGATAATTGAAACGTCGATGTTCACTAAGCACTAAAGGTAATTACTGGATGAATTTTTAAGCAACATAATAATTTTAAATGAGCTTGAGACTTTTGACCAGGCGATGAGAGGGAAGCATGGACCTGCTTCTTCCTCCTAACCTTCTGGATAACTTGGAGGTCTACTAAACTTAGTATGTTTTGCTTAATGAAATCATCCTCAAATGAATTAATAGGGGCTCACCAAGATATGATTTTAGGACTTGTTAGATCACCGGGACCTTATCTTCTCGCTCTACATAAAATGCTTTTAATATATAAATGCTCTCACATGCATTTTGAGTTTTAGTTAAAGATGATGGGAAGACCATCCAAGTACATTTTTATTGTGATTTACTTACCTGCATCTTTTTAATTTCTCGTACTTTACTTTTCAGTATGTTACTGTAATTACTCACCTGCATGCATGAACCAAAAAAAAAGCACAAACCTGCATGTCAAACAAAGATGTCACCCTGCATGAAAACCAAAACTGCTAGGATAGCCGCAAAACTAAATCCAAAACTAAAATCAACTAAGATAAAATTCACTGTCAAAACATTCAAAATATAAGACTACTCAAAATTTAATCACAAATATCACAAAACCACAATTGCAATTAAATTAACACGTTTCAATCAGATGATCGAGAATCCCTTGGAGGAGGTAGCCTACGGTTGCTAATGAGGCTTCCCACGATCTAAATGAAAGTATGGAACTCATTAAGTTGAGTTTAGTAAATTCATTTGGACTAAGTGAATCCGAAATAAAATAGTTGTGTCAGAACGAGGGAACCGTAGGATCCTAACCAGTGTCACTCTAATCAACTTTAACATGCCCCATAACATTTAAAAAACTACGACCATAAGGACATGTGATTTGATATCATAACTTGACACACTAGAAAACTTGAACTTACCACGACGAGGAGCTTGGAGCTAGCACTGTGGGCAGCACAATCATCTTCAACAGCAAGAGGAACTACAACAACATATCCTTCTTTAGAATCAAACAACAAAGTCATAGGAATTCGAGGTTGTTTGCTTATGCAACGTAAATCCTCACCTTAGCTTTAGGCCTTTGTATAACTCTGTTGTACAATATAATCCCTAACTCGTCTTAGGATTCTGAGGTTTTTGTTCATCACGACCTAAAATTCTCACATCTTTCAGGCTATTTGTGTGATCATTTCACACAAATATAAGCCCTAAATAAATAAAATTGTCAGGATGAAACATTTAAATAATTTCTCCTCAAAATTGAAGCCAAACAATAGGATAGACGGAAAGTCACCGAGGTTTTCCTCCTGATCTATGACATCCCCTAATTCTTCCTCCTTTGGATTCTACAATAAAATATTCCAAATTTGAGTCATTCACATTTCACACCTCTTTGTCTGATTTCATTGAGAAGTCCTATCCTTTTGAACTCCCTGAAAATAATATTCTCTGGTTTTTAAAGTTATAGTATTACTTGAGGACAAGTAATGTTTAAGTTTAGGGGAATTGACACGCTTAAAAATTACTTGCTTTTATATGTATATATTTCATGATAATTTTCAATGATATTTAATAATATTTTACTTTAAAAGAAGACATTTTATATGTTTTTTGTTGCAGGGATGAAAGATAGACTTTTGACGTAAAGTGAGCAAAATGGTCTAATTTGGAGTCAAATCGAGCAAGGAAGAAAATTCTGATTTGGCGCATTTTTTGGAGAAAAATCAGAGCAAAATACAAAAAAAAATGGTGACTAGGTGCCCGAACCAGCACCTCGGTGCCCGAAAATGACTCCTAAGCGCCAAAAACGGTTACAGATGGTTTTTGCTCAAATTTTGGACTTAAAAAGCATCTTTTAGCACTTAAGAAAGCACATTTTGGCTTTTCAAACTCTTCGAACTTCCAAGAACATCCAGAGGTCGTAGATTTTCATATTTTATGGACAATTACTTCTACTAAAACCACTAACGACAACCTTCATGACCAACAACTGCCTCTATAACAAGAAACTGTGACATTTGTAGCCATTTGCCACTGTTACATTTTTCAACTACGAAATGTGTGGCTAGTCATAGCCATTGCAACCACCAACTATATCATTTATGACCAATTAAAGCCTTTGTAACAATCAATTAAGACCTTTGTAGCAAACTATTGATATTACTATTGATATTACAGGCAAACACCATATCTCTTGTGACCCAATTATAATTATTATTGCCAAACAACTATTTTAAATATGTTAGTAGCAGCTTTGTAATTCAACATTCTTTAATTTAGAAGAAGAGTTGATATATATACTTATGTTTTGTGGGTTATCATTAACTGGACTAGACCTCGATCTCGTAAGACGAATTTTTCTACGTAAATATTTTGGTGTTTTTTTCTGCTATTTTTAATCCATCTGTATTTATAATAAATTTTATTTAATTTTATATTATTAAATTGGCATTCTATCACAATAAAATTTCTCACACATAACAATAACAGTAATAATTTTGTGCTGTTTTAGAATGTGTGGTGTTTTAGCAAGTTGGCCTAATGGATTTTATTGGCCATTCATCCTCCACGCTTCATATCTTAGGTTCGGGCATGCCCAACCAACGGTTCCGATCACAGCCGGCTCTATCGTTTTAAAATTTCTTTTACTAATTTTTTTTCACATTACTTATATTTCAAAAATACATCGACTTCTGCTGAGAGCTGTTAGATAGAAATCAGGAGACTGCGGATTGGAGTGCTGGAACGAAAGCAGCTGCCTTTTGGAAGAATCTTCCTCTGAAGCTGCCGATCTGCTGGTTTGTTCTTTTTCTGTTTTCTTCAACTCATTCATTCATTGAGGGTTTGCTGCTTGATTCTTACGTAATTACATGATATTTGTCGCTTCAATTTGATGATATTATGTCATTGATTTAGGAAATAAAAACATTTTTTAGATTTTCAGGGTTTTCTGGATGACGTGGGGCTGGCCTGGTCTAGGGTTTATCGCTTTGTTTGAGCTGCTAGTTGACCTTGTGGGGACAGATGAACCGAGTTCATTGACTAGTGCAAAAAATTCTGTACTACGAGTATTTGTTGTTTTTTTAATCTTTCGTGGTATGCAGTCTAGATGAAGTATTGAAGCCGAGTTAATACTTCGGAAATTTGTGGTCGATATATGTTTCATGGAAGATTCTTCAGTGATCACTACACGGTGTTTGAACGAATTTTGGTGTCATCTAGCTTCATGTTGTTATTTAAAAATTAAGTAAAAAATATTTCTTAATTATTTGATTAGCAGCGTCCGCAATATCCAGTATCCACAATATTCCACAAATGTTGTTAGTGGTTCAAGTTAAGATTCCTCTTTCTTTCTGTTGTTGGTAGATTGATTCATTCTGATTAGAATACTGGCCGAGCTTCTTTCTAGAAAATGGTTTATTAAGATGTAACTCAACCGGATGACTATGAATTATACTTTATCTCTACTAGAAAATTGATATTATTCCTTCAGCTTCATGTTCTCATTGCTCTTTTCATTCTTTCATTTTTTTTTCCTTGGAAACTTCATTTATAAAATAGTTCATGAAATACTTTAGGATTTAGACATTCATTCTGTACAGTAAAGCAAAAAAAAAAAACATAAATAATTGTGAAATGAATAGCTTTGAGGAAAACCATTGTATTGATAGATTTCGGCCAACATTTAGAATGGTCTCTGCGAGTAAAAAATGAGGACAAAAGAGTTATTAAGCTTATAATTCACGGTTCAATCCATAGTAGAACAAACTCACACCATTCAATAAGATTCAAGATTAAGTTTTTCATGGTTTTTGATGGATCATCATCATTATTAGTATTATCTGAACTATTTGGGAATGACTTTATGGATGCTCTTTTTCTAATAATTTCTGCTCATTGTTCCCTTACTTGTTAAACCCGTTTTTTGAAAATAATTTTGAACAACTTCTGATTATGTTAATGTGGTCCCTAAAATAAAAAAAAATAAATAAATAAAAGGGTCTAATTAGTTAAGTTAAAACAAATCTTATTTGCTCCCACCAAGTTCAATCAATAAGCACTACTGCTAGATTTCTCTGTTAAGAACTAATTTGAAGCCCTTGGAGAGTTTGAATCGGGTCAGTTACAGAAAACCCCATAGAGGCATTTTTTTTCCACTGGTCTCCTTCCCCGTCATCATCTTCCCCGTTCCAATTGAAGCCTTCTCTTTGGTGATCCTCATTATACAGTTGCAGCTAGGGCTAACTAGAAAGCTGTGACTAGATTGTGGTGCATGAAGTTTTTTAAAATTCCTGTTTCAGTTGCACTTGGTTCAGCTGTAGAACCTCACCCTTGGAAAGGCAATGATGGAATTGCTATGGAAGAGACCTCCAAAACTCCAAGATTGAATTGCAGAATTGTGTCTCGCCTCTGTCTGTTCCTTGTTCGCAGGACTGAAATGGTTGCTCCTCTCAATCATGTAGAAAGGATGCCAAAGCGTTCACTTGTGACACTCCAGCTGATTTCCTTGTTTTGCTCTGGTCACGATCCATCGAAAAAGAAAAAAAATGATGGGATCGCTGCATATAGGGACTTTCAAAACTTCTTGTTCTTCCTATATCACACGTTGAAATAAAAAGTCCTTCATGTGTCCTTCAATGGAAACACAATGACGGGATCGCTACATTGCACTTCTTCTTCCTCAACCACAGAGAATCACACACAGAATCATCATCTCCTTGCTATCACTGCGGAATCAAAGCCAATTATGGAATCACGTGGTTAGGGCTAGCCGTAAAGGAGACAATGGATCCGCTGAGTCCAACGACCTCTGAAATTTCTATTTTCCTTTCTTCCAGTTGCTCATTTGAACCACACCGAAATGGCATGCAATCCTACTCGCCTTCCTTCATCCTTGTGAATGATGCTCGCGCTAAAGAAGAGAGGAAATGATGGGATCCTTCTCTGCTTATTCTCTTTTCACACACACACACACGCACGCGCACATACACACACACGCACGCGCACATACACGCACGCGCACATACACACATGGAATTGCTTAGTCCAACGACCTTTGAAATTTTTGTTTTCCTTTCTTCGAGTTACTCGTTCGAACCACACCGAAATGGCATACATACATACATAGATCTATCCATACATACATACATGCATGCATACATATATCCATCCATACATACATACATACATACATACATACATACATACATACATCATACAAATAGATATACATACATACAAATAGATATATAGATATATACATACATACATATATATAAATACATATATAGATATATACATACATACATGCATACATACTTGCATACATAAATTCATACGTACATGCATCCATAGATACATGCATATATACATATAGACATGCACACACACGTGCGCGCGCATGCGCGCACACACAAACACACACACTCTCACACACACACACACACACACACACACATATATATATATATATATGTATATATATATACATATATATATATACATATATATATATATACATACATACATGCATACATACTTGCATA
>NEWO01000113.1:848358-892316 GCA_003013225.1 Phalaenopsis aphrodite
ACACACACACACACACACACATATATATATATATTTATATATGTATATATATACATATATATTTGGGAAAGAGCATTATACGACTCTGTATATATTAATCACAAAAAAGGTGTACATATTGGAAGGGAGGTGGAAATCCCCATAACTACCAAAAAAGACAATTACAAAATGCACACAGAGGGACTCCACCACCAACAATACAACTCCACATACATGCATGTCGTGATGCATGCATGCACGCATGCATCCATGCATGCATACATACATACATACATACATACATATGGAATGTCCAGCCCTAGGTGTGCCCCAACTACAAGTTCAACATTCTATCTTACGTGAGCTCTCTATTATGACCCTGCCACCTCATTAGATCGAGCAAGCTGTTACTGTCATTCAGGCACAAGGGGTGCATGATGTGCAACAACCTACACATGCTCGACAATCTTTGGCACAAGGGGCGCATGATGTCCAACAACAAGCTGAGATGTGGGTTTTCTCGTCTCTCGCAACAGTTGGTTTCAAAACACTTCGACTAGCATTTTCTACAACCAAATTCTTAGTATTTATGATCTGAGAAAGAACTGCCTCAACAGCAGTGGGAAGTAGCTGCTGAACTAGCTGGTGAGGAATAGCCTAATGAAACAAATTTTCATTTAACATTTTTGGATGATCTTTAGTTTCTGCTATATTTTCCTCCACTTCGATGATGTTAGGAAAATCAGAATCCAAATGCACAGGAAGTTTGGATCTTAAATGTGAATGAACCCTGAAGCATTTGACAGGTGTGGGCCCAAACAATCTACAGTGATTACAGTAGTAGGGTTTTTGTTCTGCAATAATTGACTGTCAATACCCATTGTGGGAAGTACCAAGTCATATTTCTTCCACATCAGGGAGGGTGATATCTCTTTCAACAAGAATCCTTGCAACCGAAGGCCTGGATAGGTTGCAGGTGGGTATGTCCAATTTCATAAGTCTTCCTAGTGCAACTCCAATAAAATAGAGGACTTGGTGATTGAAGTAGTGCAACTTTAGGCCATATAGTTTAAACCATATTGGAACTATATGTATGATCAAATTTAGGAGATCACTTGAGCAATTTCATATATTTTTCATCAATTGTCATATACTTCTTGGAAAATATTTTGGCATAGTCCTCTACTTTAGATAATTGTATCATCACATGTCTCCCATCAAAGAGGCCAACCTTCCAATATCCCAATAGTTTGAGATCTTCAAAAGCCTTTCGAACGATTTCCGTTTTATGATGTCCCAATTGGAACTTCCCAATGAGGGTAAATTTATCAATCAGGCTAGAAACTTTAACATCAGAGAAAATTAGAGCTAGTTTGCCACTCTTTATGCTCACCTTCTTGATGAGGTTACTGTTCCCCTGGCCTTCAAATGATTCATTTTAAACCTGAGGGGAAATGTAATTATCAACTGATCCCACAGAGCCAACCATATCAACATAAGAAGCCTTCCCAAGGTTTAAAATTGAAGCAGTGGGTAGTTGAGGAGGAACAAAAGTCATAGAACTGAGATTCGAACAAAGTTTGAGTCGCGATTTCGACCGGAGCTCTCGTGCGTGCAAACTGAGAGTAGATGAGGAGGATGCGAGTGGAAACACTCAATCCTGAGCAATCGAGTAGGAGAGAAACTTTGTATCGAGGCGAAGGAGAATCCCTCGTGCCCTAGCCAACCATTTAAGAAGAGATAAGGAAGAAGCAACGTGCAGATGAGGAAGAGATGACGGGTCGAGTTTGCGCAGGAGGGAGTCAAAGCCGAGCCCTCGTGTAATTGGGGCTTCGTGGCAGCGGTGAGAAAACTACGTGAAAACCACGAAAGAAGCGAAGTGACGAAGTCGTATAAAGCAGTCGAAGAGGTCGGCCTAAGCAGACGAACTCGATGAAGGCGATGAAGCCAACTGAGGTAGATGAATCGATGAAGAAGACGAAGGAAAATCGCCATCGGGTGAAACCCTAATAGAGCCTCCCGCAATAATATATATATATATATATATATATATATAACATACATACATACATACACACATATATGCATAATCAGAGGGGGAAGAGAGAGAGTAGAGGGAAGAGTGAGAGAATTGTCTGTGAAATTGGGCTCACATTATTTTTATGCAAGTAAATTGAAGACCACATGTGCCTTATATACCAGTGGATTAGAAGAAATCTTTCAATCACAGTGTCACATGAGCTTACCAACACGTCTTATAAACCATTGGGCAGACAAACACCTCAATGCAACTCTTATAAGTGGCGAAGACGCCGATAGGTAGCCAAAACTTTTGGTGATATTGGAATTGCAAATCTTCTTAAAAATTGAAATATATGGACTTTAAAAGGATAGAAAACAAAGATAAAGTAAAACATGAATTGTGAAATCAAAGTTAAAGTAATCATTCATTTCATTATTCAAGTCATCTTCAAAGAATAAAATTATTTATACTGGACATATAAAAGTTTGTGAATAATTTGATAACCCACCAATTAATGGGATTGAACTTATCTTTGACTTCAAATTCAATCATATTTGAAGGTAATCATATAAAAATGTCCTAATGCAAATGAATTATGTCATATATTTGAAAACATAAATTTGGGGCTCAACGTTATTTGACTATGAAACATCATAAATTGGGGCTAGCCGAGGGACTGATAAATTGATTTAAATATGAAATATCAAAATTAAAGCTAAACTCTATTAAGGTTATGCTTAGGGAGCTACCAAATTGACTTGATTATGAATGCATAAATTTGAGGCTAAATTGAAGCATAGAAATACCTTTTTTAAATGTTAAACCATGAGTCCATGTATCTAATCGTCTTGTATTCACAACATGTTTGCAAGTGAACATAATGCCATATTTTAAAAGTTTAAAGTGATCCTTTGCATGCATTAATATATTCATTCAAAAAAGGGACATTTATATAAATTGTAGTCTTACACGTGTCTTTTAAAGTAATTGTTGATTCAATATATGCTTTAAAATTATGTAACTTGCCTTAAGACATGCAAATTTGTTTAAAATAGCCAAATGCATGAAATTAAACAAAAGTTGCGTGGACTCCACCAAATTGATTAACGCTTAAATTCAGTTGGTTTCAAATTGTTGCGCTGGTTAAGATTAAATTTATACTCAAATAGTTCATATTTTGAAAGAGCAATCAATCGAGTCTTCTTATCTAAGAGTGCAAGGTTGTAAGTTCTACACAAACAGTTCAATCATTTTTATGTTAAGGATTGAAGTTGACGAGTCTAGTAAGTTCTAATAAATATCTAAATTATAAGATAAAAATTTGCAAGTCCAAATCACCAACTTTGATTTTTTCTCTTTATTAGGAGTTCAGTCAACAAGGCTTATATCTTAAGATACTTAAAATGACAAAACTTCAACAAACTTTAATTATAAATGCTTTAAATTTTTATAATTCTCGATAATAGCTGAGTTGATGGAAGATTTCAACCAGATGGTCAATTTACAAAATTAATTTTCTAAGTTCATTTGAATAAGTTTAAGATATATATATGTATATGTATATATGCAGAAGCCCGGAGACAAATTTTTTAAGGTAAAAAGTACAAAAGGTTTGATTATTGGGTCCCACTAAAAATCGAAATAAGTACAATGTACACTCCACACTCCTAAGGTCCCAAATATCAGATGTACAACATGCTCAAAAAATGATCTCAAGAAAAGTGTACTTGTATATCCCAAAAATATAAAACTCTAAAAGAAACAAATCCAATTGAATATTGATAGCAGGATGCCTCCATTTCAACTTCAAGCTCAAAGCAGCTTATAACCAAAAAAAGCCATCTCCGAATCTACAGAGAGAAACACAGAAACAAGGCAGACAAAAAATATGACAACATAGAGAAATCATTAATTTTAGGCGCAGGGAAGAGAAATTCAGCTTGAATAGGACATCGTTAGACCCATAGCAGAGCGGCCGCCATGGCTGAAATAGTAACCAATTGGCTGGTCTATTTCCCTCCATGTGAATAAATTTCCAAGAAATGTTAATCTGGTAAGTAAGAGACATGATTTTTTTGAAATAATATACTCTGCTCCAAGGTGCCTCTCTTATTCCTTGTAATATTTCACTCAAAACACTACAGTTCATCTCAACCTGGACTGAGGACCAGTTGGCACGACTTGCTAGTAAAACAACCATATACATAGCTCTAACTTCAGTTTCCAGAGGATTAACAATAGTATAGGGAGAAGAGAAGTTAATAAACAACTACCCTACTCATCCCTAGAAATGCCACCAACTTCAGCGGCATCATTATTCCAAATGTCATCAATATTGAATTTATTCTAGTTAACCGGTGGAGCTAGCCATCTCACCAAAGTAAGGAGTTGCTGACCCCTAACTAACCCCATTAACATGATAAAAATAAGATAAGCCAGAAAAAAAATCAGGCTTATTATAACTCAAATCAGCCTACTGATATAAGCCAACGAATTAACATATATAACAACACTAGTAAGACACTTTCCTGCATGTTTAGTATTATTCCGAGCCATTTATATAAACCATCAAATAATAAAGGATAGAATTGTAAAAAATGTTTCTTCCTCCCCTCAGGATTGTGAAAATTACAAACTTCATATATGTACCTCTAAGGAAATGGAGTATTAAGGCAATGAAGTTGTCCCCCTCCTTCCACACATCTCAAGAGATAGGGCAAGAGAAAAAAAAATGTCCCACTGATTCTTCCTTATTTTTACGTAGAGGGCACTGAGATACGAGCCTCAAACCTTTAAGTTTAAAAATATCATCTTAAGAGATTACACCTTTGAAGAGGCTCCAAGCAAAGAAAGACATAAAGGTAGATAATGCCCAACTCATATACCCTCACCCTAATCATTTTTTAGAAAATGATGTAATGTGAAATAAAGAGTTTTGGTTATGGAACCTTTATGAACCATTTTGAGCATAGGTGTTTCTTTTTTAACAGGATCAAAGGGGATAGTAGAGTTATAATGCGCATTTTTAGCCCCACTCAATCAAAATGTTTAAGTTCCACAGACCATTAGTCCAAACATCTGAGACAAGAAAATTTTTATGATTTACATCCTCCACTAGATCAAGGTCCTCCTGAGACCAATAGTCATGCTAGAAGTAAACATAACCATCACTGATATCCTAAAAGATGTGATTTTTGGCTCAATCTCTCACCTTTAGTAGTAATTTCCACCACCTGGAATGGAATCACTAATCCTCCAACTAACTAGAGAGGGGTTAGTTTCATAACAGTATTTCCCATGCATAAATGCAACTCATAATGAATCACCTTTTCTAAAATTAAGCCAAAGCTTAAAATGATTAATATATGCAATATGATGAAGTTGTTTAAACTCTAGACTCCCAACGTTCAAAGGTTTACATACCTTTTTCCAAGAAGCTCATTTCTTGCTGGAAAAACCGCCAACCCAAAGGAACTTGTTGAAACACCTCTCGAAACAACGTTGTGTGCTTTTTTTAGTTCTTAAAACCTGCAAAGCATATAAACGTATATTAAGAGTACTTTTCAGAAGAGTAATCTTCCCCCAAATGATAATGAATGGTTTTTCCAGTCCTGTATCTTTTTATTAATTTTCTCGACCACCTCATCTATTTGTGAATGAGACCTCCTTTCTTTATTTTAAAGGAAGCTAACAGAGAAAAAACAATGAAGAAGCAACCCACTGTGCATTCTCCTTGCTCACCTTCTGCCCCATGTAAATATGACATTTGTTTTCACTAAAGCTGAGCCCAGATACTATTTGGAAACTCTCCAGTAATTCATATATTTTTTTAACTATATATTTGCGTGCATTAGAAAATAGAACGACATCATCAACATAAGCCAAATGGTTAACAACCACTTTAGATTTGTGGGAAAACAACAAGTTAGGAAATCTCAAAATTAGGTCATTCAGTATTCTGAAAAATAATCAAATACTAATATAAAAACTGTTGGGGATAAGGGGTCTCCTTGCTTGATTCCTCTTCCTACACTAAAGAAATTAAATGAGCTTCCATTGAGGAGGATACGATACTTATTGTAAGCTAGCCATCTGACCATAATATTACAAAAATTATCTTTGAAGCTCCTAGCCTTCAAGATTTTAATTATAAAATCCCAACTAATATAATTATATGCCTTTCTGATGTCCAATTTAGTCACCATATTTTCTCTTTTGCACTTTTTTTCAATGTCATAAAGCATTTCTTGTGCTCACTTGATGTTTTCATTAATCCCTCTACCTTGAATGAAAATATATTTATTCTTTGATATTAAGATATTCAAATGAGGCTGTAACATTTTCACAATAATTTTGCTAATACCTTTGGATATTACTGAGGTAAGGGAAATGAGTCTTAAATTCGAGGTAAAATCGTCAGGGCCGGAGGCTCTATTACAATAAATTTTAGATAACATAAAAAATTTCCTCATCTGATGGGGTATCACATAATTTCAAATCACCAGTATACTGCTTCTCTCCCCAGAAAGGCTCATCTCAATATTATTGAATGTATCTTTGGCCTCAAACATATTTGAAAAATATTGAATCGCATTGTCCCCCAGTTCTTGGTTAGCTGTAATTCAATCTTCGAGCTCGTTTTTCTAACTTTAGTGTTATTAGCTCTCCTTTGTTTGATGTAAACATGAAAATATTTAGTGTTTCAATCTCCTTAAATTTTAACTCCTCAGTCTTTTGTTGTAAAAGGTCCTCCTCCTAAATAGAAGCTTCCAAAAGCTCTCTATATGCATCATTTAGTTGTGAAACAACCTCATATCACTAAACTTATCAACAACTTGCGAAGCTATGACATTTTCTTCAGCCTTTAGTACTTTATCATGAACATCACCAAAACTCTCCAGTTCCAAGATGTTAAAGCAGCAACAACCTTTTTTGTGAAGTTTCCATAGAGTCTACCAAGCATTACCAAAATCAATACATTTTTAATTCTCAGCAACAACTCTTTGAAAATCATCATGTTTGGACCACTATGTGAAATGATATTTAAAGATTTTCTGAAAAAAAGTCAAAAAATCCAAGCAAGGGATTATGATCAGAACCAGAACTACATAAATGCTGCACTTTAGAGAAAACATAAGAGGATAACCAATCTTGTTTTGTCTAACACCTATCCAAATGTTAAAAAACCTTTCATCTCTTCCATGTATATATGGAGCCGTCAAATCTTAGATCATGCAAAACCAACATCAACCATATCTCCACAGAAATTATCCATCAAAGTTGTGTCAACTCTTCTGCCACCTGATTTCTCAGAGTTGTGCATGAAATCACCCTCAATCACCCACCTTTATTTATGTAAAGACCCCATTGCTCCTAATTTTACTCCACAAATCATTCCTTGCAGGATTAGAAGTGCCAACATAAAAGGTAGTAAGTCACCCAGAGAAATCACTGATCTCAAAATAAGATGAACGAATTGACTGTCATCATTAATAATGTTGTGACTGTCATCATTAATAATGTTGACTGTAATATCCTTTCTCTAGAATAATCTGATCTTGTTTGAGCAGTTGCCAAAAAAGAGTTGATGCTTGAATTTACCCAAGACTTGTTCATTATTTTAGGACACCATAGGCTTCAAAATAATAAAAATATCAACTTTATGAATCTTTGTCATTAATTTTAAATTACCAAGAGAGTAAAGATCCGCTACTCCCCAAATATTCCAAATTAGCATATTAAATATGATGAGACAACTTACCGTTTCTAGTAGGTCTAGCTAGGGATTGTCCTTGATCAGCTTCATAATAATAATGATCCACCTCTCCAGAATCATTTCCCACTTTCAGATTTGGTAGTTATAGAAAATTTATTTCTTTTTTCTTTTGTAATTTTGTACCTGTCATTCCTCCCTCAAGATGTCTCTAGTATCCTCCAAGTTATCATGGGTACTAGGGCCCACATCACTAACAACAAGAGCAATCAAAAGACTAGCATGCCTTATGCCACTCAACACAGACTCAATGTGCACAGAAGTATCCCCCACATCATCAACCAAAATTACCTCATTCACGGAAGTCCTATGACGACATCCCTATCCCGAGCTTCAACATTCTCCACTTCATTGATATTTGCAGCACCAACATCAATATAGTTAGCCAAGTTGACACCATTCTCAAACACCACATTTTCTGTGTTATTTCAATACTGAGCATAGAGTTCCTACCCATGCTTTTCACCTTTTTTAATTCTGGGTATAAATGATAGCAATGTGCAGATCTATGAGTAGACATCCTACAATTAGCATATTATGGAGGGTGCTGCTTAATAATTACCTTTTGCCAATAGCCTTTATGTGCAGAACCTATCTACACCTCTTCCGGAGTATTTTGTGTAATGTCATGTTCAATTAAGATTCTGGCTGCCGAGGGCCTAAATAGAGTAATGGTGGGTGAATACATATTTAATGGTTTGCCAAATATTACTGCAATGGAGATTATAATTTCATGGTTAAGAAAATAGAATTTCAAGCCAAGAAAGCGAATCCATATCGGGATAATAGGAGGTTCAGTCTGTGGATCAGAATCTTCCAGCTACCCGCAAGGTTCATTAACTCGAAATCCCTCCTAATCAATTCAACCTTCAAATGACCATACAAAAACTTCTCAATCCGAGCATTCTCATTATCAGAAATAAATATAGCAGGTTTACCACTTTTTTTACCAGCTTTTTTGATGAAACTGTACTCCCGTCCTAGGCACAGCGAGTCATGAAAAGCTTGTGGGAAAACATTGTGTTCGAAACCCTTCTCTTTACCGACCGCAAGAACATCAGTGAACTAACGATCCATTACGTCGAAGAGAATCGAAAGCTACCCGAATCACCATGGAGTTGCGACCAGAGAAAACCCTAGCAGAGCTATACCCATTGTGGACCTATAAATGTATCTAGGATATTTAATCACATGTCAATGTTAAATCCGATCCTTTACAAACAAGATGTAAAATTGATAAAGTTCAAATCAAGTAATCAAATTTCCGTAGATCGTATCGATTGAAAATCTCAATTGAAGGAGTCAACTTTCAAATTAATTTCCATTTCCATTTCTTAAAATAACAAACCAAAACACTGAAATTAAAATCAGTCACTCAAAAACTTAGAACATATAAATCAAACATCTAAATTAAAATCAATCTCTAGAAAGTTAAAGCAAATTTCATCCACCCTTCGCAACAATCAAATGTAAAGAGCAGATGTCATATCGAGTGTATTATTATATTCGCTCTCAAAGCAATCTTTTACAGAAAGGATGTGACCTGATCCTCTATCCGGGTGATTTTACCACCAAATAACACCACAAAGTAGTAGTTACAAGTATATCCCTCTGGTTGGGTGGTTGTTGCTGAATGAAATTGTAATATCACGATCATTATCACATCTCGTATATTCCCTCAACGACTTTCTATCCTTGAGTTGTGAACCATAAATATATAATTGATTGACATAAAACTTTATGTTACATATGATCAACTTAAATTTGCCCATTTAGATAAGCATACACTTCAGATCTACAAGAGTTCCTTGGACGACGCAACTTATGGTTGCTCGCGAGGATTTTTCAGTCAGGTTGGACTACACAACCTATTGACAAAGGAGCAAATGCCACGTCGAATGTATCATTATATTCACACTTAAAGTAATCTTATGTTAGTAAGGATGTGACTCGATCCTCAGTCTTCATGATTTTACCGCCAACCAAATCCCTCTGACCGAGTGGTTGTCACCAAATGACATCATTATATTACGGTCACAGTCACATCCTGTATGTTCCCCCAATGACTTTTTTATCCTTTGAGTTATGAACCATAAAATTACAAGTGATTTTCATAATGCCTTATGTTATGTAAGGTTGACTTAAATTTGTCCATTTAGACAAACATCCTTCCCAGATTTATAAGGGTTCCTTGGACGACACAATCTATGGTTATTGACAAGGATTTACTTGTTAGGTTGGCTTGACTATCTTTTTCTGATTGAGTAGATCAGAGACATTTGTGACTCGGGATGAAAAAATCATGTGATCTTGATCATATTTGTCATCATTTCTCCCACCATCCACTTTAAGCTCAAAATGATAAATTTAATATTTTAAAATATACTGCAATTATATACTGATTATTCTGTGTTAAATGCTATCCCTAATTGAAAGTGTTCTCTTGTTATCAGGAGGGGTAATCCATGGGAAACCTCAAACCCCAGATCAAAAAGTCCTTGTAATTTGAGAGAGAAATGTCCGGGTAGTCTTTTATCTACTATTCCATTTGCCTTTTAAAAATTTGACCCTTAAAGTTCTCTAACAACAAAACAAATATGTGATTCTCAAGCATTGAAATTTTTTGAGCTTACAGTTAATTTAGGTCTACTTTTTCTTTTTCTTTTATCCTTGAACAATAATTTTATCTGTTCATTTAATGGGTTCATTTCAACTTTCATTGTACTTAGTCAAATTTAATATTTTTTTTCAATTACTTTATCTTTAATAAGTTCCATTCCTTTCTCTCCTGTACTATATTCATTCCTTAATCTTTCATTCCTTGTTTTTTGATGTAAAAATTTTAAATTTATCATTTTTTGTCATCCTCAATTTAAATAAAGATGACTGTTATTCCTTAAAATATTGTTATCCCAATGGTTGTTTTATATATTTATCCTTACGTCTCAATTATATTTTTTAAATTGCGGTTCCAAATGAACCAATCAAGAAATAAGGGCTTGCTTAAGCTCTCTCTCATTTGCTAAAACCATGTGTGAGCTTGGCTTGAGCTTAATTTGAGTATATATGATAGTGTTCAAACTCATTTATTTAAAGTCACAATTGTTTTTTCTTTGTTTGAGCTTGGCTTAAGTGTCACGCAAGTTGTGTTTATCGTGCTGTTATAGTTGGGGAAAAAATGAGCCTTTAAAAAAGCTTATCAAGATTATTAGTAAAGTATAACTGTAGCGTAACTTGCTCAACAACTTTAGTAGCCTTGTCAAGTTTAATAACAAACAAATTTACCAAGTAGCTTGCTAGCTAACTGAATGAGCCTATCAATGAGCAACTTATCGAGCTTAAAAATAAGACTTGAATTGAATGAGCTACTAAATAACGAAAATTTCAATGGACATAAATAAATATTTTTGTACATGAATAAATCAATCTAGTAGAGAAAAATATTAAATAAATTTATAGCTTGAAAGTAGCATATTAGATGTTTAAAATGAGCATATTATTGAGTCTTAGATGAATACATTATTGATCCTTTTGCTAGCTTGTTATTGAGCTTTAAATGAATGGAACATAAAGCTATTCAAGCTTTTTCATTGATCAGTTCAATACTTATTAAAGTGTGTGTACATATTTGATTTGTTAATTAGATGATTTTGAGCAAGTTTTAATCTAGCAATCCGTCAGTAGCTCGACGATTGTATTAATTCGTTAATAACCCTACCTCTTGTTCAACAATACTATTGAAAAATTCTCCATTTAACTACATAATTTTAATTATACAAGTTATATCCTCATAGATATCTAATTATTTGTCTAATAAATACTTTAACCTATTATTCATTAGATATAATAATTTTATTTTTTTAATAATATTGATTGCTAATTATTAATATCATAGATATTAAAATTGTCTATCTTATGTTTAATTTTTAATTCTATTAATTTTAAGCTTTTCATTTTTTATACATTCTCTCCAATTTTATATCGTTTCACTAATTTTGTTTTGTAGTACAAAGCTCTAGCTTTTCCTTGCTTGCTACTTCATTTCCAAGAATCCTAACTTTGTATCCTTATAAACCTCAATAGTAATTAATTTTTTTCACTCTTTATAGTAAAGTTTCTTTTTCATATTAACTTATCATACCTTTTCACTCAATCACCAATTCTCCTCAGTAGTATATGATATGCTATAGACTCTTCTAAAATTCTACGAATTTGTTCTTAATGCAACTAGCATTTTATCTCACGTCTTATTTGGCTCAACTAAAGGATTTTGCTTTGCCTCTATCAACAATCTTATCTTTAACGATTAACAGCTTTCTTCGTTGCAAATTCAATGACCTTATGCTAGGCAGTTATTTCCTTTGAGTGCTGTCTATATACTCTTAAGAAATGCATCTGTAATTTATAATCTTTGTTATGTTATGAACAACTCTTCTCGAATAATCTTATATTCTTTATAAGAAGATTTGATTTTCTTTTGATGTAAGAAGTCTTTTGCACCTTAGTGGTTTCATATTTATAACTTAGCTCTATTCTAATTTTTAAGTATGTTTTCACCATTATAAGATTATAATAGCCTACCTTGAAATCGAGTATAGCTCATCTTATTGCAACTTATACCTTTATTCTATAACCACCATGAATCTTAACTTACCACATTCAACTAAAGCTTGTATGCCAATTTAGGCCACCTCCAATAAATTTCCTTTTTTTTTCCTTTGGCATATTTTATAGTTTTTTCATCCATCTCTTGTCAAAATTGATTTTTTAAGCCATATTTTATCCGCCTGAAGATGCATAGGCACTAAGCACATTCATAGTGCTCATCCTAATAATCATCTTAATAGATATTAGCCTATTATTAATTATGTTCACTTAATAACTTTATCGTTGAAGTCCCAACTCTTTTAACCATTAGGAACTCAACTCATATCAGCCCCATTTCTATCAGTAATATATCTCACATGTAATAATTTTTTAATTTGGCCCAATGCCCTTGTTTACTTTCATTTAGTTTCTTGTAATATTTATCAATATTCTAATGAAAGTGTCCACTAATTAACTTCTTCCCATTCAAAGTCCCCAAATTTTATTCAATATATCTAATTTTAGATTTAGACCTAGTTGACCATTCAAGCAGTGGTATCATAGGCAACCTTGGCCTAATTTTCTCCACAATCTCTTTTAGTTGTTGTGTGTCACTTAAGGTTGGCATTCTAGTAAACCTTTGTCTACTGCTGGCCATAGTTAGGTTAAGTTGTGGCACATTGATTCCAGGGAACGTCCTTAGATCTAAATTTGAATTCATTTCATTAATTTGGATGCAAATTTCAATGCCATCATTAGAAATAAATTTTTCTGGAATTGTGTCAATTGGAGTTGGTGGTATTGTTTTTTTGGTCATGCTTTCTAAAGCTCGAAGTTGTGCTCCTATGCAATGACCTGAGAACTATTTATTAATGACTAAAAATCTTTGACTCACAAGCTCTAGGCGAGCCATTGGAGCAACTGTTTCTGCTTGCAATGCATGTTCTCACTGCAGTGAATCTACCGTCCTACAATGGAGTGCGACACTAACCTTACCTTCTAAACTTCAGAAGTTGGGAAGTGCCTCTGTTTCTTATGATAGAATAAAGCATTTCTGTATTTTATTACTTTTAAATTTATTCAATGTTTAAAAATGACAATTGTTTTTGCTAATTAGTACCATTGCTATATGATTTATTTCAAATGAAGAAATTAGAATTTGAATACTTGTTTCAAGGAATTGTTCATCCATGACCGTTTATTTGACAGTGAAAATTGGCCACCTATTTTTGGCCTAATCATGTATTTCTTGGAGCTTGTCTTTTTTGATTTGTCCTAAATCATAAAAATGAGGCTTCTTCTACGGTAGGTTCATGTTGCTTACCATAGAATTTGGTGTATTTTTCTATTTGGGAAAGAGGTGGGACTTTCAATCCAGCATTCAGACCTCTTAGACCTCATGATGGAACTGGATAGCATTGAAGAGATGACAGAGATCTTACAACCCGAATTTCTCCTTGGAAATGCTTTCGTCCTATGAATAGCACCCCATAAAGTGAAATTCCATGCTTCGAGTATTTCTGACTAATAAGGGAGGGGGAGCTCACTCTCATTCTCTTGTAGTTAGCATGCATTTTCAGCTAGTCATTCCAAAAGTAGTTGGTTTTGCAAATGCAAAATATTGTGTTTCATTTCTTAATTATATATTTTTTTATTCAGTTATTCTTTACTCGTATAAAAATGATCTTACTTTATTAGAATTAAAGAAAAATATGACACTTTATGGGACACAGTGGAGAAAAAGGATTTATGTAACGGACCGCACTTTGTGGATAAAGGTTTGTTGCTGTAGTAGGTATTCTTTCCTTCTTTCTTGCTAAAATAGGGAGCATAATTTTGATGTCCATTTGGAAAGTTGAACAGGATAAATGACCAACATTTGCTCCTTGCTCAAAAAGGGTATGTTATACTTGATATTGGGCTCTAAACTGTAGAGATTAAAGTAAAGCAATGCTTTCTTGTAGGGATTGTAAACAAATTATTTTTGAAAGTTCAGATTCTTAGTGCCTATCGCTCTCCATTTGAATTTGTTACCCTTTTATCTTCTGCTATTTTTTAGTGGTGAAAACCAAATTATAACTTGCCATTTTATTATCCAAATGGCAATTTTGTGATGCCTACTTTTATTTATATTAGTCTGAATCAACATTATATCTTAATAATTAGTTTAGTCTAATCTCAAAGTTATTAATTTACCCCTATTGAAACTCGTGTATATTTGCAAACAAGGTATATGCTGCTATCTTGGGTTGAACGTTTGTTGTTTTTCTTTCTCATCAGAGGTGTCGTTTTTACTTTTTTGAACATCGGCCAAGAATGGGAACCAGCGGTGCTGCTAAAATTCCTATGAGCAGTGGTGATGTTGTTGAAGATTCTGAGACAACTGTTGAGATAAAAATTAGAACTTTGGATTCCCAGACTTATACTCTGCGAGTTAACAAACGTGTAAGTGTTTCATTTTAATGCATCTTGGCATATCAAATCTGGGTCATGTAAGTTACGATTTTACTTATTATTATTCTTTTATCTCCAATTGCTGCTTAGGAGCTTCTCCTAACCTATTTGGGTCTTTTAAGTTGCGCTTTACTTATTATTCTTTTTTATTCAAATACTGATTAAGAGATTCTCCTAACCTACAGATTTTTTTAACTTTATTTTATTTTATTATTTAGCTTCTTTGCCTCTTGATTTATTAATCATACAGATTCATAAACATACTCTCTTTTCACTCTGCTATTGCACATTGTTTTGGCATTCACGTGTTAACCATAACCACCTGTTTGTTTGAGAAGCCCACCTAGCTAGAGTAGGTGTATTGATAGACTATTTAGCCAAATTTGGAAGATGTTAATGCTTGCATATGCTAACATAATTTTATAATCAGTCGTGTTTGGAGCCTTATTCCCGGTTTTTTAACTGGAATATTACAAAGGAATTGATTATTAATTTATGCTTTGTTTGGATTGAAGGAAAGTAGAGGAAATGAAATGTAAAATGTGAAAGTGATTTAAGCTTTTCAACCTTTTTTTTTCGTGTTTTCCCTTCACTCAAATTCCTTGCATTTAAACCCAGTCTTAGCATATAGGGACATGTTAGATGTTCTTGACATAAGCGGAACATTGAAGCTGGCTGAGCATTGAGCCTTTGATCCTAAATATTCATGGAAGGTGCCCCACCCAAATCCATGACCAAGTGCGTGTAGCTTTGGTTTGCTTTTCCATATGGTCTGCTTCAGACGAAGATAATTGCATTTTGTAGTAGGAATTATGTCACAGCTCAAGTGAGCCCTTATTTTAGGGTCAACTGTGGTGCGATAGAGGGGGATGACTCAGCCAGACCAAAATCTCACTACCACCCATCTTTACTTGTAAAATCAAGACTCAGTGGGTAAAGAATCAACCAAACTCGGTCGTCGCAAGCATACGTGATTTGTTTCAATTCATAATTCATTTACATGCACATATATTTGGAAGCATGAAGAATCTTATCATCAAAACACACACACACACACACACACAGAGCTGCTAATTCCAAAAGAATAAAAATGCTTACAAAAAAGTTTGTTCAACCTCCAAAACTATATAATACTAAAATTGTACTTGTCACACCTAGCTTCTCATCCTAGTGCCTCTTTTCTCTTCCTGAAAGTCAATAACATAGAGCAATCTACAAGCTCGGTGAAATAATCAAGGTTAAAGAAAGATTTTATAGGCAAAAAAGAAATGAGATGCATAATTGCTGGTAGCTCATATGCAGGACAAAAGAAAATATCACATGTTTTAATCATGTAAAACATCTAAATGAAGGAATGGAATGCAGTAAATCATGCAAGCCGTATAAACATGTGGTTCTTCCATTCATGTGTAATCATAGGCATACTCATATAAATTTCATAGTTAGTCATTGCAATTATATGAATGTCACTTGTAATTGTGTAGGTTTTGACTGCTTTCATGTTATTTCATGTCATTGGATTGATACCTAGCTCGAAAGCTAATTAATTATTGATAAAGATTGAACCTAACATAGTAGCTATTAATAGCCTACTAACAGTTTCCTACTTCCCATACTCCTATGATACCAACATTTTTCAGATTTTGTCCTCGTTTGACTACTAGAAGTCATGAATCCTATCGTTTCTTATTATACGAATTTGCAAGCATTCATGATATCATACCTAACAACACTTGCAACATTCCAGTAATCATAATTCTTGTAATTAACAATCATAAGCAATGCATAATTAACTTGATAAGAATACCTATAAACAAATATTTCATAATATGCTCATCAAATCAATATCGAAGGAAAATCATAATCACAGTCAGAGTCAATACCAACTAGCATTCACATTATCTTATGCATGTATCTTTCAACATGCATAAATTTTAAATGCATTCAGATATCAAAGAAATTAAATCAAATCCTAAAAAAATGTATTATTCTTAAATTAGCACGAAATTATTTCACCTAAATGACAAAGTAGTCCTACGATAAGTTTCCTCAAGCTGGCCGTCTAGTGTAAACCACATGAAATTCATAAATTCTTAGAATATTCATTTAATTCTTGGCTTATATCATGATTTAATCCTAAAAAAATTTTTCTTACCTTAAACAGGCTTCCCCGCATGGCTATCCCTTCTCCAATTCCCTTCTAATCCTTTCTGTCTCCTTCTAACCTTCCTTTCATCCTCTTACTTTGTCGATTTACTTGCAAACAACCTCGCCGAGAGGCCTAAACTCAATTCACAGCTTCCGACAGTAGTTCGCCTCCAACTACAGTGATCGCAAACGTAAATATGTTTCACTTTATGGAAAATGTATTAAAATTTGCAGGGAAGGAATGACTATGTCAAATATTGTGGAGAGGTTTCTACTTACAGATTACGCCCTAGAGTCTCGAATAGCTGCTTGCGGCTCCTTATGGATCACACATCTGTTCTTGCTCTTGTGGACCGAATGATAGACGCTTGCAAAAGGTTCAGGAGAGGAGGAAAAGTAGGAATCACGATATTTAACATCATCCTATTAAACCTTAACTCTTCATATACATTCCACGACTGTAAGGCAAAAAAGAAGGTCGATGAATACAATGCTGAGGGATTAGGAAATTACTTAGGATTAATTAAGGGTTAATTAAGCTTATATTTGCAATAATTTATAGCTCCCCATACATTTATAATTCTTGCATAGTGCTAGGTACCAAATTGATCAATTCAAAAAGTAGAATTTTATAAAATTGACTCTGGCAAAATTCTAAGAGATGCGAAATGTGGGATATGTTTCATAATTACTAATATTTTCACTTGATTTTGGCCAAATTGTCAAAATTGGGAATTATAGCTCTCCCCTCAAAAAAGTTGTCTTCGAAATTTCTGATTTTATCTTAGCAAAATAGGATGCTTCTGCATTATGTCTTCTTCGTTTTTTTATGTAGCTTCTTTTTCAAGGCGGTGCATCCATTTTATTTTAACATAAAGTGATTTGCTATTCCTGAGCTTCTTAACATCAATTTCTAAGTTTCATTCAGGCTCTTTAATGTATTTTAAATCTTTCTGCCCATCAATGCGTATGTGTGAAATTCTTTTATCTGAATTTACAATCTATTTTCTCAATATTGAAATGTGAAATGCATCATGATGTCTGATATTTATGCAGGCAAAGCTAGCCTATAAGTAACTGGACCGATCATTTTTATTATTTCAAAATGATAACTGTATCTGGGGCTCAATTTGCTTTTTTGATCAAACCTAACAATACCTTTCATGGGCATGACTTTTAAGAATACAAAATTACCAACTTCAAACTCCATTGCTCTGTGACTTGGGTCACAATCTTTTTTTGTCGATCCTGAGCGACTTTCAATCTACCTCTGTTTAATTTGGTTTTCTTTGTATTTTCATCGCCAATTCATAACCTAATAGTTGATGTTCCCCTACTTCGACCTAACTGAGTCGAGTTCTACATTCCTGCCGTATAGTGCTTCATAAGAAGCCGTTTTGATATACCCGATTAGTAGTTGTAGGCAAATCCAATCATTGGGATGTGAGCTTCCCAACTGCCTCCAAAGTCAAAGATATAAAGCCTCAACAAGTCTTCCAATACTTGATTATCATTTATTATTTTCAGTTGGTTTGTGGATGAAATGCTATACGAAGATGCAAATGCGCACCTAAACCTCTCTGAATATCTTTCCACAACCTGAACATGAATCTTTCATTTCTATCAAAAATAATAATTTTCGGAACACCTTGCAATCTGATAATTTTATTACATATAATTTGGCCAACATTTCAACTGAATTTGTCTACCTGATTGATAAAAAATGAGCTAATTTTGTTAATCTCTCAATAATTGCTTACATGCTATCTTGACCTTGCTTGGATCTTATAAATCCCATAACATAATCTATTATAATCTATTATAATCTATTCTTATTTTCATTCAAGTATGGATAATGATTGCGGTAATTCTACTGGGTCTCTGATGCTCAATTTTGATAATTTGACAAGTTTGATATTTTGACTTATATTCAACAATATTTTTTTTCATACTCGGCCACTATAATATTAACTTTAAATCTTTGTATATTTTAGTGTCATCTGGATGAATTATATACCATGAATAATGAGATTCTTGTAGAATTTCCTATCTCAAATCTTAATCAGTAGGTATTCAAAACTGTAGTATATTTTTGATAATACCATCTTCATCAATAGTCATATTCAATCTCTTTACTGATTGAAGTTGCTTTAGGAGTTTTGATTATTCATTGCTAACTTTTTGAGTAACTTGATTCTATCTATCAGAGTTGATTGCACCAATAACTGTTGTAAATATTTCATATCACATTGTCTTTTGACTTCTATATGCAAGAGATCAATTTCTTTAACCAGTTTCAGTTTTTAAGTAATAATCCAACTTACATCACATATGGATTTACTGCTTAAAGGATCCACTACTACATTCGCTCACCCAGAACAATACTCATATCATAGTCATTTATAAGCTCTAGCCTTTTTCTTTGTATTAAATTCCGTTTTTTTTGTGTGAAAATTATGTATGTCAGATTATGATGATCAGTGAATATTTTACAATTTATGCTATACACATATTGTCGCAAAGTCTTAAGAGCAAAGACTACAATAGCTAACTCCAGGTCATGTGTCATATAATTCCTCTCAAATGACTTCATCTGTCTAGATGCATAGGCTATTACTTTTTTGTTTTGAATTAGAACAAATCCCACTTCTCATAATGATGTGTCACTATAAATATGTAATCCTTCTATTTCTGATGAAATATCTAATATTGGAGCAGTAGTCAAATGTTTCTTCAACTCTTGAAAACCGTACTTACATTCTTCTGTCCATCGTACTTGACATCTTTTCTCGTTAAATTGGACAATGACAACTATTTGTAAAAAAATTTTTAATGAACATTCTGTAATAACCAACAAAACCAAAAAAAATGCTTAACTCCTTAACATTTTTTGGAGTAGACCATGCGACAAATGCTTTCACCTTATGATTATCCACTGAAATTCCTTGCCCGCTAATAATATGCCCCAAAAATGCAATGAGTCGCAACCATAATTCATATGCAAAAAATTTTGCATATAGTTGATTCCGCATCAGCAACTCCAATCTATCCTAATATGTTTGTCATGATTATTATCGGTTCTTGAATATATCAGAATATTATTGATAAAAGTAATGATAAACTGATCCAAATAAAACTTAAATATTTGATTCATCAAGTCCATGAGCATGACATCACCATTGGCTAAGCCAAAAAGGTATAACTAAGAATTTATAATGACTATATCTTGTCCTAAAAGCTATTTTAGTTACATTTGACTCTTTGACTTTGCTCTAATGATATTCCAATCTCAGATCAATTTTAAAAAGTACAGTAGCACCTTCAAACTGATCAAAGAAATCACCTATACTAGCCAATGGATATTTATTCTTGATTTTCAGCTTATTCAACTATTTATAATCGATGCATAGTTGCATAGATTCATTTTTCTTTTTGACAGATAATCCTTGAGCACTTAAAGGTGAATGGCTTGGCCTGTTAAAACCCTTGTATATTAGTTTATGCAATTCCCATTCTATTCATGCAATAATTTCGGAGCTATCCTGTAATGAAATTTGAAAATTTTAGACGTCCCTGACTGCACATTAATGCTAAACTTAACTTCCCTTTTTGGTGGTAGCTCCAACACTTTTTCAAGAAACAACAAAAAATTCTGCAACAACGGGGATGTTCTTTAATTCATTCACATCTTTATTCAACACATTTAAAGAACACTAGTTCACCATTTCACAAATATTTTCCAACTTTAACTATACTAATTAGAGAAGATTGTGCATTTCTATTGCAGAAAAAATAATATGACTTCTTGCCAGACATTGAATTTCACTCATCTTTTCTAGCTTTTAATGTTTCACCATCCAATCCATTCTTGGTATAACATCAAAAATTTAAATTATAGAATGATGCTTAATTTTATTAGCACATTTCTCTCAGGGTTATTAACATGTACAAAACATTTTGTGTTTGTATAGAAACCACTTTCCAAAGGCATAATAACATATAAGGTAGGAGTAAAGTGTACAATGTTAATAAATAAACTGGCAACAAAGTTTTCATAGATGAAAGAATGTGATAAACCTAAATCGAATAAAATATTGCCAGTTTTTCAAAATCTTTAACTTCTCGAGTAAGTGCAAAAATTCTGGCCTTCACTAGTTGCTCATATCTATGTTATGAAGTTTCACCCTTTGCTTGAGTTGATGGCTTTTCAAAGACTTGAGTTTTGCTTGACTGTTCGCCTTCCAAAAGCTTCTTGAGCTATCCATGTCCTTGAGATATCGATGGCCTGCTGTATCTTTCTTTTCTTGTGGACAGTTCATCTGAAGACGCCCTGCTTGTCCACATCTTTAAACTTTTCTATACCCATCAAGTATCGCTCAAAATACCTTTTTCCACACTTCTCATAAACCGACATTTCTAACTGTCGCAGCTCTGCTTATCTTCTGATATAAATTTCTTGCTTTGGGTGCTTCTCTCTTACCAAAATCTATTCATTTGCTTGCTTGGGGTTGCCATGGCTGATTGGAAAAATTCAGGTCATTTTCAATTATTCTGGTTGTGCCTACCACCACCTCTCTGCCTTTCCTTCTAACATGAACGTGACTAGCGCTTTTCTTCTAATATCTAGAAAATTCATGCCATGCAGAATCTTCACGATCTTCAATAACCAATCTTTATTAATTATATGGTCGCCGACACTTCTAAATGCAGGTGGTTTAATTGTCTGAAAAATCTTCAAATACCGATCATCTTCTATGCCATATTCAGATATGGGCCCGATGCTTATATATGATCTTTCGATAATAACTATTTTATCAACCACTTAAGATATTAACTGAACAATGTCTTACAACTCAGTGGCTCTGGTTTCTTTATTTGTTCTATTTTGAATATTATTTATGTTCGTCATTTTTCAGTTTGTATTTCTTGCTTTGCAATTAGCCTAGAAGGCTAACCCTCAACTTTTTTCTACTTCATCCTCAGACATATTTATCTGTGTTGACATAATTTATTATTCGATGTAATTTTACATATAATAATTATGTCATGCATGCATTATATCTCAAGCCATATGGGTTACCCATCAAAAATCAATTAGCCTGTAGCTCTGTATAAATTAATCTATATTTTAATTGCATTCTTACTTCTAAATTTAAACACACTTCCATCATTCTTTTCATCAAATAACCTCACTCTAATACCACTTTCTGTCACACCCTAATTGACCCCCATTTTAGGGTCAATCGTGGTGCGCTAATTCTCATCAGCTCCCATTCTGATATACAAAATCAGGATCTTGTGGGTAAAGAATTAGTTTTACTCAATCGTCGCAAGCATACATGATTTATTTTAATTCATAATTTATTCACATTCATATATACTTGAAAGCATGGAAAATCATATCACCTAAACATGCATACAAATGTGCTTAATCCAAATCAATAAAAATACATACTTAATTGTACAACCTCTAAAACTATATAATACAAAAGCTGTACACGTCACACCCGACTACTTGTCCTGTTGCTCATTCTCCCTTTCTGAAAGTTAACAACATATAGTGAGCTACAAACTCAGCGAAATAATTAAGGCTAAAGAAATATTTTATAGAAGAAAAAAATTACGTGCATGATCATTGCTAGCTCATATGCAGGACAATAGAACATATCACGATATGCTTTAATCATGTAAAATAACTATATGAAAGCGTGAAGTACACTAAATCATGACAACCTTATAAACATGTGTGTCATCCGTTTATATGCAATCATTGGCATATCCTTATGAATTTCATAGCCAATTACTATTATAATTAGAATGACACTTGTAATTATATAGGTCTTGACTATTTTTATGTCATTTCATATCATTTCATGTCATTGGGTAGCTCCCAGCTTGAAGGCTAATTAACTATCGCTAAATGCTCGGCCTCTTTCACATAGTTATCAATAACCCTCATAATATCAACAGTTCCCTAGTTTCTATCCCTGTCTGACACCAACAATTCCCAGCTTTTATCCTCGTTTGAATGGGAATCCCATCATTACCTATTAGCCGTACATACGAACATTCATGTAATAACCTACGTAACACAACACTTATGACATTTATGTATTAAAAAATTATAGGCAATCCATAATCATATGCATAATTAACATAATAAGTATACCTATAAGCAAATATTTCATAATATGCTCATCACATTAATAACATAGGAAATTCATAATCATAGTTAGAGTCAGTATCAATTAGCATTCACATAATCATGTGTATGCATCCTTCAACATGCAAAAAGTCTAAATGCATTCACATATTAAAGAAATCATATCAAGTCCTAAAGAAATGTATTATTCATAATTTAAAATAGAATTGTTTTACCTGAAATGACGGAACAACCCTACGATAAGTTTTCTCAAACTGGTCGCCTTGTGTAAACCACCTGGAATTCATAAACCCTTCAAATATTCATGAAATTCTTGGCTTATATCGTGATTTAACCCCAAACATAATTTTCTTACCTCAAACGGGCATCCTCTTCTTCAATTCTCTCCTAATCTCTTCTTCCTCCTGACCTTTCTTTCTTCCACTTTGCTGATTTACTTGCAAACAACTCTTATTGATAGGACAAAACCAAATTCGCAGCTTCCGACACTAGTTTGCCTCTCGATACAATAATTGGCAATGAAAATCAATTTGTAGCAAATGCCAAAGAGAAATCGTAGGGAAGGAAATGTTGCCTCAAATATTGTGAAGTAAAGGTTTCTACTTATTGATTTTGCCTTGGAGTCTTGAATCACCGTCTGCGGCTCCCTGCATGTTGTGCGCCTGCTACTGTTTGTGTGAACCATACGATAAATGCGTGCAAAAGGCTCGGGAGAGGAGGAAAATGAGGAATCACGATATTTAATGTGATCCAATTAAATCCTAACCCTTCATATACATTCCACAGCTGTAAGGCACAAAGGAAGGTCGGTCGCTAAAATGCCGAGCTATTAGAAAATTAATTCGGATTAACTAAGGGTTAATTAAGCTTATACTTGCAACAGTTCATATCTCCCCATACATTTATAATTCATGCATAGTGCTGTATATCAAATCCATCAATTCAAGATGTAGGATTTTATAAAATTGACTCTGTTAAATTTTGAGAAACGTGAAATTTGGGATATATTTTATAATTGTCAAAAGTGTAACCGATTTCGGTAAAACTGGCAAAACTGGGTATTTGAAATTTTGCTAGCTGATGAATAAAGTTATTCCTTAGTTGATTTTTGTATGTCATGTGATGAACATCTGAGCTATTTGATAGTAGTAATGATTTTTTCAGAAGTTATTTGATGCCAGTTGCACTTCTTATTTTAAGCAGGTTCCCGTCCCAGCTCTCAAAGAACAGATAGCTATTGTAACAGGAGTGCTATCAGAGCAACAGCGCCTAATATGCCGTGGCAGGGTTTTGAAAGATGATCAGCTCCTTTCTGCTTACCGTATCCTTACTTTTTCTGTCCTAACTGTGCTATCATTTTTATTTTATCGTAACCGGAAAATATACTTGTTTATATTTTAAACTGCATTGCAGATATTATGAAATGTTGCATTTCTTTGTTGACTGATTTATGATATCCTTTATGAGTCTAAATTCATTCAGTTTTATTGATTCACAATGGACTTACTGAGTATTAAGTCGCTGTGAGTTTTTAGCAGACAATGACAATCATATAGGTATCGTTTATTGATTTGACTAATATGGAATGCTTTTCTTTAACTAAGATGCTTTAAGATGTTGAGGATGGTCATACATTACATCTTGTTGTCAGGCAGCCTCACCAATTATCATCGGCATTTTTTGGTTTGGAGGATCAATCTGGTAACCCTTGTTTTCACTCCTTAGAATAAATACGATATTATTCTACTCGCTGAATTTGTTGTTGTTTATGCATTCTTTCAGATTGTCCGTGCTTGGGAAACTACCCTTTGTACATTAACATAGATCTTTGTTTGACAGACTTAATTTGCATTTTTATTACTGTGCCTATTGTTGCACATCTTGTCATTAGCAAGGTTTATGCCTGTGGTTTATGTTGTTGGTTATTTGCTGCCTAAAACTTTATTTGGCGATTTATTTGGTTGAGCTAACTTATTTGTCGTTAGGATAAACCATGCGGCATTGCACTTTTTTACCATCCCATGTTTTATTTCTGCAAAGTTGACATCTGTAGTTGTGATAATTCTAATGATGATGATGAAGATGATATATTTCTTTGTTAAATTTTTAGTTTTGTTTTTAGATGGTTCAGTTATTTCCTCACTTCCTCACATAGGCTTTGCCTCGTCTACTCTAGTGACTGCATAAATTGAGCTAAACTCTATTAGGTGCTGCCTCAACCTAGCTAACTATGCCCTTTATTGTTTGCTTCTTTTAGCAAATAATTGAACCTATTCTCTTCACGACATGTACTTTTTCTGTGGATTTTACCTTTACATTTATCAGTTATAGGTTGGGATATATATTTGTGGCATCCTAATCTGATACGAAGCAGTTGGGATAAAGTTATACAACTCTCATAAAATCCTCTTTATGGACAGCATAAGATATGCTCTATGAGACAAAACTATTTTTCTGAGAAAACTAGGAAATTAACTAATCTCAACGAACTGATAACAAATCCTTAAGAACTTCTTATTCTCTAATAATTTTAGGTTATACATAAAGCAGTCTATATTGTTTTATTTTTATTTATTTTTTTTGAGGGATCTTTTTACCTTGCACTAAACACCTTTAAAACACACGTCTAACGCTTCAAAATTTATATTTACTTATATGATACTTCACGCATTATTACATTATCCTAACTCTGTAACCCCACTTGGCTGAATTTTTCATTAACAGACGTGCGAACACCCTGACATGGCATGAAGCTTTCTCCTTCCTTACTTCATTGCTCATTATTCTAAATGTCTGGTCTTTATACCTTTGCTTAAGGTGTTAACCTATAAAAAGACTTGCATTGTGTAGTGATACCGGAGAACCCAGATCTGATAGGAGAAAGCGAAATTTCATTAATCAAACAACAATGGAGTACAAAAAGAACTCAAAGCAACATAGAAAATCAGCAAAACATAATATCAGCTAGGGCTGGATAGGATAATCTGTGGACGGTGGTGAGTGGATGAGGTGGAATTGGTGGCATCAGTAGGAAGGTGTAGGAGCGAGGGTTTCGGTGGTGGATGGAAAATGATAGGGGGCCTATGGTAGAAGCAGGAGGTGGACAAAGGGGGAAGCGGTCCGACGTCGCTTGAAAGTAGGGGTAAGGGGTGGCGGCATAGTAAGTTGGCGATGGTAGGGCTTGCGGTGGCTGCAGACTGAAAATAGGGATTTAGTAGCTGGAACAGGGAAGGGAGGGGCGTCAGCTAGATGGCAACAAGTAGGGAATGAAGAGACGCATAAGATTAGGTTGAGATAGTCACCACTTTGGAGCATGATACATCTGGAACACCACCTGTCTTCTTATACAACCCTAATTAGGGAAAAACACTGATTGCGAGAATTTGAAATCATAATTGACAAAAAACTAAACCCTATGCAAGCAAACATATATATAATAGTAGCTAGAATAGGAAGGGGAGGCCCTTTCCCTTTGGGCTGTAAAGCAACTTGGACCGGTTAGCTGGCCTAAGTCTTTCTAGGTGAACCGGTCTGTTCAATCCTTCCATCGCTGGTAGAACCTGCGACTTATAAGCCCTATGTCAGTCTCCCAAAGTTGGCTGAGTTTCGACTTCATTTGTCAAAGCTTCTAGTTTTTCGTCTGCAACCCTAGCATCAATTGGATCCCATTGTTGGCTGTACTGTTCCCAAGGCACCTTAGGGATCTTCTTCCACTTGCGAGTATACATTCATATCGATCCTCTCTTCTGTGGGTCCACTGATGAATTGAACTGAGTCTGCGTGTTTTGCCTATGCTGCTGCATAGTCCCAAAGTAATCTATGATCGACTTAACTTGATTCGAAGTGAGGGTAGCTTGAATCTCCTCAAACGGTGGTGTTCATGGTGGTAAGGCATCGATCGTGATATTCTCAAATTCTCTGTCATGACTGTCCTGTTTTTGGAGCTGGTGTCTCCGGGTTATCCTTTTTCGCGACCAAAACTAGTCCCATCGATACTGCTTTGTTGGCAAGGGTAACTGTGATCTCGTGCTTCGTTGAAGGGAGAAGGGAGAAGGGAGAAGGGAGAAGGGAGAAGGGAGATGCATTACTCATTCTTGATGAAGGAATATGTGTTTTTGAATTTGTCGTGCTGAGTTTCTACGGTCAAGCTATCACGGTCTCCCCAACAACAGTTGATAGACATCCATGTGTACCTCGCCACACCACACGTTATCCTGTAGCGGGCTCCCAATCGAAAATTTCACTGGATACCTCCGGTTAATGCTGACCTTGTGCTACTTCTTCAGCTAAATTAGAGAAACTGAATGGGAGTACCTCTGAGTCATGAGGCCCAATTTCTCCACCATGTGTGTAGATGCCACATTTTTACTTCTCTGTCCATCTTTGATTAGACTACATACCTTCCCGTTTATGGTGCAATAAATATTGAACATATTGTGATGCAGCCACTGTGAATCTTCATATGCTCGAACAGTAGGATTTTTCTAACCACGAGCACCTCTCCTTCAACCGGTGAAAGATAATACACCTCACCTGCTCCTCAGGTGTTTCCTTAATGCTAACCACCTCCACGACGCTCTGCTTTGTAAAAGATATGACTCGGCTTGTTAGGCAATTGGAGGCGATGTGCCAAAATTCATGGCATCTAAAACATTTTCGGGCGAGAACCGTAGTAGGTGTGCTACTCTTCTCTGCCTTCTTCTCACTTGGGGTGTTTTTTCTCAACCGTCCCAATTTTTCAATTTATTGAGGGTGTGCTCCTGCCGATGTCTTCAACTATAGGTGGATGTCTGATTGATGGTAGTTGCTTGCTCATTTTTTGCTGCCTTTCCATTTTCAATGTTAAGGTCCGAACATCTTCAAGCTGCCAAGAAGGCTACAACTGTATCACATTGCTAATATTAGGCTTCAGGCCCCCCAGATAATGGGCTATGACGTGCTACTCTAGCTCGACCAAATCACATTTTATCTACAACTGTTCAAACTGCATTGTGAACTCGTCTACTGATAGGTATCTATGCTGCAGGTGGTACGGTCTCAAAAATATCTCATGACAGTAGTGTGGAGGTAGGTATTTTATCTGCATCACTTTCCGGATCTTCTCTCATTTGGTAGTCTTGTCATTGCATTCTCTCATCCTTTACCCTAAAAAGTTGTCCCACCATAAAGAGGCGCTCCTTCTGAATTTGATAGATGCAAGCTTCACCTTTTTATCTTCTGACACCACTTTGTACTCGAAAATCGCTCAACTGATTGTAGCCATTCGATAAAATCATCTGGATCTATAACTCCATCGAACTAAGGTAGAAACACTTTTATTCCAAAGTCTCTGTATCATCCATAGGTGGCCTCCTCTATCGCCCTTCTCTGATATTGGATACCAAAGCATGGTGGACTTTCTTCTTCATCACTGAAATCCTCCCTATTGAAGTGGTTGAAATTCTTATCTCTTTCTCCTCTTCGACTTTCTATGTCATTATCGAGGGTAAGTCCCACCCCCTGAGTTTTATTCACAATGTCCGCAAGTCTTCGCTGAAGTCGACAAATTTCTCATTTTATCTCTTTCCGGGTAGGCTTGGGCTTGTATCATCTTGGGGGCATGGCTAGGGTTTAGAGTTGAGAGGTGAAAGATGGAGAAAAAATTGATTTAGAGTTGCTGATTTTGAAAATGAGCAAGGGGAAATTAGGGTGGTTAAAGTTTTGCTATTGTTTGTAAATAAGAAAAAAAAAATTTGTTGGAAGGGTAAGGCGGATGCTAGGAACCTTATGATAAAATTGGGGTGAGAGTAGCTCTGTACCAAATGATATCAGGATTAACCTAGATCTGATAGGGGAAAGCAGAATTTCATTAATCAAACAACAACGAATTACAACTATAACTTAAAACAACATAGAAAATCATCAAAACATAATATCCAGCTAGGGATCGATAGAATAGTTGGTCGACGGTGGTGAGTGGATGAGGTGAAATCAGTGGCAACAGTAGGAAGGTGTAGAGGTGACGTTTTCAATTGTGGCTGGAAGGTGGTATGGTGTTGTGGTAGAAGCAGGAGGTGGGCCAAGGGGGAAGCAGTTCGACAGCAGGAGTTGGTTAAGGAGACCGGTTGCTGTGACGCAGGGGAAATGGGTGGCGACACAACAGGTGGGTGGCTGTAGGGCTTGCGGCGGCTACAGACTGAAAACAAGGATTCATTGGCTTGAACAGGGAAGGGAGGGGCGTCGACTGGATGGCAACAAGTAGGGAATGAGGAGACTTGTGGGATTAGGTCGAGATAGTCACCACATCGGTGCGGGATATAGCCAGAGTCCTTCCCGTCCTCAGATACAATCCTAACTAGGGAAAAAAATGTCAACAGTGAGAAATCTGAAATCAAAATTGACAAATAAACTAAACCCTAAGCAAGCAAACATTGTATATATAATAATAGTTAGAATAGGAAAGGGAGGACCCTCCCCTTTGGGTGGACTGGTTGCTTGGCCCTAGTCTTTCTGGCTGAACCGGTCGATTTAACCCTTCCATCGCAGGTAGGGTCTGCGGCAGGTAAGCCCGAGGTCAAGTAGATAAATTGGCCTATCGGTTAAATCATAACATCTTGAGGTAAGAAATTTGAAACTTTTTCTATGCATTTTGAATGATAAAGAGCTAAATCATCTTGGAAACAAAAGTTGAGCAACACATACACAAGCTTGTGTTTGAGTTAGAGGAAATGATTAGGTTGTCCAGCAAGCTGGCTAAGCTAAGATGATTTTTTACATTACATGATGTGCCATAGATTGGAAGGACAGATGTTAGAGAAATTATGAATGGTGGATTTTTTATATTACATGATGTGCCATAGATTGGAAGAAGGACAGATGCTAGAGAAATTATGAATAGTGGTCGCATTCTGTAGTATTATCACTCAAATTGTAGCAATACTGATTATTGTAGTTATGAGCTCCTTTAACTATCCAAAATTTAGGACACAAAACTCTATTAGTTGGCACTTGTTTTGTCAACTATGTGAGTTTCAAGCTATTTCTTCGTTCCAAAATCATTATTAAGAATTTTATTGTTATGATTAAAACAACTGATAGAACATGAGCTATGATCACTTGCTCACATTGGGGTGTCAATGGAGAATAAAAGCACCCTTGTGTGCAAATGGTCGGACATTTGAAATGAGAAATTTCAAAGCTTTACATTTATATCCATATTTCAATATAGTTGGTAGTTGGTAACAGATATGCTATATTAGGTTAGGTCACCATCAAATACAATATTTTGTAAAAATTACATTCAAAAATCTCTCCAAAACAAATTAATATAAATTAATAATATCTTAGAGAGTGTTTGAGTTATCACACACACTCGCGCACGCGAACACACATACTCAGGTACATGAAGCTATAATGCTCAAGAGAGCGAGCTTAAGATATCTTGGTAGTCGGTAGTTGGTAACAGATATGCCACATCAGGTTAGGTCACCATCAAATACAATATTTTGTAAAAATTACATTTGAAAATCCCTCCAAAACAAATTATTATAAATTAATAATATCTTAGAGAGTGTTTGAGTTATCACACACACTCGCGCGCGCACACACATACTCAGATACATGAAGCTATAATGCTCAAGAGAGCAAGCTTAAGAAATAATTTTTGGACTAGTTGATTGCAACTACTAGTGATTCCCTATATTGAGGGTATTTTTTGGAATCGTAGCTCTCATATTACATACAATTATGATAATAATAATGATTCATTTTGAGAGTTTTTTGTAGAATTTTAAGGTATACATCGATGGTTTTCTTTGTTTTTGCAGGTGTGTTATAGAACTCGACATTTTCTATTTGAAATCCAAGTATTTAAGGGCGCCATAATAATTTTCTTACCATAGCATTTGTGGTCATTGAATTTGAATAACAAATAGGGCAATGGTTTTTCAGAATTTTGCTAATTCTTTGGTTATGAGATTGAGGTCTTAGCTTTCTGTAAATATTTCAATGGGAATTTTGGGGACTTATAAAATCCTCTCAATCAATCATAGCAATGCTAGAAAATTTTTATTGTTATGTACCTGCATGTGCTGAGTATGATTTTAGATCTAAGATGCCAAACAGGAGAGGAGTGAATAGTCAATATTTTGCCGTAGGCTTTCATTATTTTGAGCTCACAATAATTGTTAGTTGAACTTTGCGCAGCTTATTTTATGTGATTGTTGTGAAACTTTTAAAAGATTAAACCCTAAAAATTTTTGTGGCCAATTTAATCTCAGAATATTGTAACATTTCAATTCAGCTCCCTGTCTGTATAAAATTTATCCAAAATGGTCATTCATGTTGAAATTGTGACACAAAATTGATCCTAATTTATTCTCCAGAGGCCATTTTGGATCAATTATATTTATTCAAGAGATTATATTGGGGAATGTAATATTCTACGATTAAATTGGCTATATTTAAACAATCAATGGACTATTTATTGGATTTAACTCAACTTGTAAACTGCTAACCTGTAAGTTACTATTATATGGTTCTAATGCTTTGAATCCAAAGTTCAACCATGTGTGATTAATTTTATTAAGTTTACTTTCCTTGCATCCCATAAAAATAAAGAAAATAACTAGCTTTATTTCATTTTTTGGCATCATTACATTCAAGTCATTAGAATCCAATGCCCGTCAACAAGCTTTGTCCTCTGCAGCGCCATAAAGCAAGAAATAAATGCCCCTGATAATGAAAATAATTAATAAATTTATTCCTGTTTTCATGGTGATAGAGGAAATGATTATTATTATTTTCTTACTTCAAAGAACGAATACAAATTAAATGCACTTGGTTATGGAAGGTGAGGGACAGATTTAAATTTATGAAACTGGAAAGTGTTGTGAGCTGCAGTTAGCTTTTTTCTCCATGCTTGCTAAGTAAATTTGTGCATATTTTCACCGCATCATTAGGATATATCACTGACATATTAACTCTGGACTATTTCAGGAGTTTTATTCTCTGCATGATCTTTTGGCTTAATGAGCTTGTAAACTGGAGTTAAATGGGAAAAATAACTCAGAGTGCACTATTTCCAAAATAAAATATAATTCAAGAATATTTTGATAACTGATCTTTGAAAATACATTAAGAAGTTCTAAGAACATATAATTTAAAGGACATTAATGATTTCAAATGACTTATCTTTCTAGGTAGATCTTCAATCAATAATTTAGAACAAAAAGCCTTAAACAGACTGATATCATAGCTATATTTACAATAATGTTTGCTATCATAATTTTAGAATGAAATGTGATGAACTCAAGTTTCTCTTAACCCCATCCTGAAAGGCTAGTTTTAGTGCATAGATCAAATCAATTAGTGTAGTTTCATTTTCATCCATCCATCTGAAGTAATTGTAATTATCCTTTGATCAATTTTGAGGGCATTTGTAAAATCTTCTTCTACAATTTTATCTTTATAGGTAGTGTATAACATACATTATACGTTGCATCTACATAAATTTGACTAATTTGGATGGCCTTTGATGCTTACGTGTGGCTTGAACTCCTATATTACCCGTTGATCATTAATGGAATTATATATTGTTTCTACATTTGAACTCATTGTATCTAGAAAAATATCATGGCTAACCAACAATAACTTGCACTTGCATCTGCAGCTGGATTCATTATATCTGTACCAATAATTACACGGGCAACTATTGATTTATTAATCTAAACAAAAACCACAATTATCAGTACCATCGTTCATTTCTATCCTTGTAGCAGATTACCCAAAAAATTAAAAATAAACAGAAAAAAATATAAAAAAAAAGAGAAGAAAAAAAATTTGAACTTGCATCAATGAAGTTAAGAAGCAATCCATTAACTATGATAAAAAAGAAACTATAACTTGCCATGGCTATATTTTTTAAAATTTCTAATGAAGTTAAGAAGCACTAGAACCACATTTATGTTGCCTATTATTCCATGCCAAGAATGGTATAGATAGGTGGCGCATAGCACCAAGGACATGCATTTCCACCACGCCGAGAAATTCATGTTTAGAGGTTCAAGGTGCATACAACGTTGAACAATATTTATATAAATGAAAGAAATTTAAAAATTCTGATAGCGTTTCTGCATCACACCTACAATGCATGCATTTTGCAGTCACAAGGCATTGCAACCATATTTTTGTTGCTCATCTTATCTCAGTAGGACGTAATGGAGAAAAAGGATTCATGTAGTCGACCTCACTTAGTGAGATAAAGGCTTATTGTTGTTGTTGTTATCCTATCACACCAACAAAGACATGTACACGTGGTGCACATCACCAATGCTATAGTTCTATTATAACCACACAATGAAACTGTGTGTATGGGCATTTTAAAGTGCTAATTATCTTGTATTGTCAATAAGATATGGTATAATAATCTCACCACTACATCTATGCTAATTTATGGGGAGAGAGCAAGGGGATGAACTTTTTTATTTTGCCTTGTGTCTTCGTGAAGTTTTTTCTAGAAGGTGAGAGCAAGAAAATAAATAAGCAGATGTGTTTGGAAGAGTAGCCATGAAGTTTTTTGTCGTACTTATTGAGCTAATTGGGAGGTTAGATCTTGTACTTGGGAGATGTGGATTAAAACCCCCTAGTTTCCCTTAGCATTTATCTTTATTGTGGTTAAGAATTTTGTTGTGCTTAATTTGCATATTTTCTAGTTGGAACTAGCTAGAATGGTGTACTTGAAAATTGTGAAGTATTGGTTTAGCTTTCCAATGATACTAAGATCATATGATATTGAGGAGAAATGAGGGAGTTATGCTTAAATCAATGAGAAAGGTATAGGAATAGTTATTGACATTTGGATTTCAGTTTTCATTTATGCAAAAAATTGTGAGGTACTGGATTATAATTTAACGAGGGCCATGAAAATAGAATCTGTAGCAAATTTGGTCAGGAATCTACCCATCAAATTTCTTGTGATTTCGATGAGGAATGATTGAGTGATGCTCAAAATATTGGGTAGAGGTTGCAGTGATTTCTTAAATTCAGATTTCACACTTTCTTTTCTTATGAACCATGATTGACTGGATTGGGATCCACTAAATTCCAGAACACTGACGTTATAGCAGATTGAGTTAGGAACCTACGCTTGAATTTTAATGCAATTTTATAAAAATGAGGGTTTATGCCAAAAAAGTGGGAGCAAAGGTCGTAGTAATTTCTGAATTTATCCTCATTTCATACAGAAGTTGTAGTAGATTTATTTGGATAACCTATACCATACCTGATTTAGTTCAACTAAAAATGAGAGACCTACGCCTGAAAATGAACATTGGTTGACGTAATTTCTATAATTCAATTTTTATGCTCCTCTCAATGTGTAAAGAATAATTGATTGCACCAAAATTTGCAAATATTGAGAATGTGAAGGACATTGAGGATTGAGTCAAGAACCTGCCTTCAAAATTTCATAAAATTTCAAAAAAAAATGGTGGAATTACACTCAAAATAATGAGAGACTATCATCATTTCTGATTTCAGGTTTTTATTTCCTATTTTATGTGAAAAATGCAACCATATGGATTGGATTCAAGCATTGTTTAAAATTGTGCAATTGGGCTACTAAGCGTTTTTCTTTCATGAGGCTAGGTGTAAGCCTCAAATTTTTTTTAAAAAAATTGTGTAAATTTATAAATGTTGTGAATACTATAAAGTGTGGAGTAAGAAATAATATATTAGTATTCTAACATATCAACGAATTAAAAAGTAATACAACCTTCAAACTGAGTAAAAAGTAATAAGCTAAGATGGGTTATAATTAGAAGCAACATGTTAATATCCAAACATCAAACTATGAAATAAGATGGGATATCTGAAAATTAAACTATCAAAATAAGCTAAGATTTAAAAATAAAATATTAAAAGATCAAAACATGACAATCAACATAAGTTAAACCTAAATCTTTCTCATGTATACCACCTCCACTTAGACAAGAATATAAAAAGTCATCAACGTTTGAATTTTTAAATTTATAAGATCTTATTATTCTCATCACCCAATTAAATTTTTATAGAATCATCGACATAATGAATTATTTATCTCACGTCTTATCCTTAGTCGTGTTTATATTCTCTCAGTTTTTACTATCTTTTATCCTAATTATCTTAAAATTTTTAGTGAATGACCATCAATAAAAATATTAATAAAAATAATCATTATGTTGATAATTAAAATTTCAACTACATAAAATTGTTATGGATATATATTTCTTTTATTTCTTGTTATTAAGTGTTTGAGGTTGTGATGATTAATGGGTAAGATATAATGAAATTGATTTTTGTTTTTTAAAAAAATTGCGGATATCTTAAAAAATTTGAGATATTTTTTGAGGCGAGGCATGTCTTGAGGTGCTCCTCAGCTTCGGAGTACGGCTCACCCAGTGATAATGAGGTGTAACCCTCATTGCGATTTTTCATAAAAGTCACTGAGGCGGACCTCAAGACGTGCCTCATATTGTGCAATTTTAAACGAGGATTCAACCAAAGTTGTGTATGGGATCAAGTCATACCTACCTTTTGATGCTATTTAAAAACATGTAAGTTATGCTTGAAACAGTGAGGAACAACATACTTTTTAATTTCAAGTTTAGTTTCTTGTTTTAAGTAAACATTGCAACCATTTAGAAACATTAAAGATGCAGGAGACCGTGCCAGGAACTTATCTATCACATTTCATGTGATTTTGTTGAGAAACAGAAATTATATGCTCAAAACAACGAGGAAACATAATTTCTAATGTGTTGGAATTTTCCAAAGCATGAAAATGAAAGTTAAAGAGGATTGCATTGGCTTTCCAATGATACCTATATAATATAAGCCTGATAAGAAATGTGGAAGTTAGACCAAATTTTGTGAGAAGAGCTTGATCCCACCTTAAAATCAAGGATTGGAACTGATAATTAGTCTTGCCTAATTGAAGTTCAATTTTGTTGCAGCTAGTCGTAACCAAACTGTTTAGGCATTCAAATATGTCGACTTAGCCTAATTTATAATTAAATGATGAATTTGATAATTTTGCAATTTTCTTGTGCGATTTTCTTGCATGAAAATTATCTCGTGTACATTGTTCTTTGTTTCCCCATTGCATTTGACCTCTTAGAAGAAAATGTGCATGCCCATGATAGTCGGGTTTGGTCTTGATGTCATCAAAGATGACAGAATTGATACATATACAGGGAATTTTAACTAAGCCCTGTTGAGCAAGAGCACTTGCAGGGCAAGTTCTAATTATTTTTTGAAGTTGATAGTATTTTATTCGTCTTTAAAAATATTATTGTTGTTTCCTTAAGGTAACTCCCTCCTATTGGGGTGCCCCATGGATCTCAAAAGCAACGGGGATTTTAGTCTGTATTATGTTTTTCAGTTTCCTTGTATTTTATTGTGGAGATTTTATTCTTGATTTTGCTATCTAGCTTCCTTTTTGTCTATTGGAAAAATACATAGAGAAAATGACTCCATATTTGTCGTTGTTGAATGCCTACCTCAATGAGTCAATACTCAGCAAACAGCTCTTTGAAAATTGTGCTCATCTTATTTACAGTTTTCTTCTGGTATACATTTTGAACCTCTGCAAAGAGATTTTGTAATGATCGATCTTGTTATCATGCTATTCAGTTTTTTTTTCTCAAATTAATTGTCATTACTTGTTTCTCTGCCAATATTTAATTAAAAAAGATCCATCAATTGTTTTCATGCTCATCATTTGATTTTTGTTTTAGAAAAAAAACTTATTATTTTCTTGCCGCTGCAGCTAATTCTACTTCAGATAACATGCCAAATCATTCCAATCCAGTTTCTCGTACTGTTGTTCTTGAAGCTGTCAACATTGATCATGCTGATCTTGATCCTACATTCCTTAATCGGGTGAGGATGTGAAGCCATAATTAATTTGCTGCTCAAATGACGCTTTTCTAATTACATGATATATGAACTTTTAATGTGCAGATTATGACTAATATACTGAATTCTTTTAGCGCAACTAATACTGGAAGTGGTAATGTTGGCACTAATATTCGGGTAATCTAAGATTGCTCTTAAAACATATTTCTAGAACTTGATTTGTTTTTAGAATGGTTGCTCTGCACATTTGTCTTTCGCAGCTAACTTAAGTTGGTTGTTTTGTAGGAAGAAAATTTAGATAGGTTTCCAAGATCATTTGGTGATACTGGAGTTTCAAGCAGTCAGAATCAACCACATATTGCTTCTCAAAGCAGTCAAAATCAATCAAATATTTCTTCTCAAAGAATAGTGTTTGACAGGCAACAACCTGCTTTCCAATTCCCAACCGCTGTTTCATTGGGGTCCCAAAGCTTGCCAGTAAGCTGGATTTCTCATTCAAATTCGGCATTGTATAATTCCATTGTTATCTGCTGATCTCTTTTTGCTAAATGGAATTTACAGAAGCATTCATAAAATGCCTTCCATGACCAACATGCTTTGATGTTGCTACTTCTTGAGCCCTCATCCTTTTTCCATGTCATTATATTTTCTTTCTTTTGGCAGGCAATTCCACATTCCTTGACTACTCTACAACAGTATTTGGCCTATTTGAAGAATGTGTTCTGTAGAGACATACATGGTTCTAACGGTATTGGAATCTATGTTATATTTACGCTCAATCATTTTGACCAAATTGTTCATCTTATGTATTTGAAATTATTAGGTTCAAATGCCCTCTTTTCAGCAGATAGTGATCATAATAGCAGAGATGCTTCTACAGTGCATCATAATGATGGTGGAGACTTTACCTCCTTACATCATCATTCTTCTAGGAGAGATGATCTACCCTCTCCTGCAGCTCTAGCAGAAATTTTGCAGGCGACAAGACAACTGCTAGCAGAGCATGTTGAAGAGCGTCTGCTTGTATGTTCTTAATCATATGTCATTTTACATTTTATTTGTTCAATTTAAATTTGGTATTTGCAACACTTACTGAATATTTTCTTATGGAGGATTATGTGAGGAGATACAATATGAAGGTAGAATTATCTTTTAGCATATCCTCTTGTGGATTATAGATAGCTGACTATCTGTATGCTGCTTCTCATGAGATTTTGTTTAAGTACGATGGCTCCATTAACTGTTAAATTCTTATATATTTCAAAACCTCTCTAGTTTTTTGTGTTCTACTCCTATTTGCCCTTGGAAAGAGAACCGAATCCTTTAGAGCTAGCTATAAAGATTACCCAATCAAGATTTTATAAGATGAGGATGAGCTAGTTCGTATTATCAGTATAGAAAATTTGGTGATCCAGTGACCACTGTAAATTAATTAATCATCCAAATTGATATATAAAGCTTTAAAAATGAGAGGCAGGCTATTGGTAACTGGAATCTTATTGATGTTATTTGAGATAAAGAGTGCGGCAACAGGGTCGGACGGTGAAATTAAATTTTTTATTATTTTATTTGAATCACTAACAATTATTATCTACATTATCTAAAAGAGCCACTAAGGAAACAATTAAATTTAACAAATAAAAAACTAACTTTTAAGTTGTTCTCGCCTTTGTAAACATTATCTCAAATTATATTCATCTCATTCAAAAGTTTAAACCCGAAAAATATTAAAACAACATAATAAGTTATTTAAGGGGGTATTTTGACATTTCCTGTCTGTATCGTAAGGGGGTGAACTTCTCGTTCATGCACATGCAAACATTCATGTATACATTATTTTGATTTCATTCTTCATAGCACACATTATTTTTTTATGCGATACTTCACATTCATCTACTAATGAATAAATACATGTTTACTAAAATCAAAAGGGCAAGCAAGTGCCTAATAACTTTATAGGTTAAACAATTATGCAACTGTTTATGCATGACTGTTAACATGCATGCTTCTTTACTTGAATCTAAAGATTGTTCAGTAACCTAATATATGTACATTTACTATAAATGTCTTACAATAATCAACACATGCAGTCCTACTATAGTTTAAATGTCATTCAATAATATAATAACTTAAAGGAAATTCATTGTTCATCCATCTAATGTATATATTTTCTTATCTAATAATATGAAAACTCTAGTATAATCTAAGCCTCACTGGAATAAAACGTAAATGAAATCAAGAATACGTTTAAAATGGAATGAAAGTTGCTGAAATTTATAAATATAATTATTCACTTTAACCCTGTAAAGGCTTTCTTATAAGCTTAATCCTCCATTTTACTTCCTCTTTTGCAGAAATCATTATGAATTCCTTTAACCACTTATCAAATTCTTAATATTATATCCAACTTGATAATATATAATTAAATAAGTAAAATATCTTATATAAATAAAACAACAATTCCCTTACCTTATTAAAATTTGCTCGGATTGCTAGTTCATCTTACAAGATTTTCCAATAATGTTATCTGTTTTTAGTTCTTAAACTTTCGTATTAATATTATAAATTTTTTAATTAAAGCAATCTATAAAATTAAAAACTTAAAACTTGTGGAGAGTAAGTAGAAAGAAAAAACCTATATACGATCAAATTTGATCCCAATTTTTGCTATTAAGCATTCCAGGGAACTTTGAAGGCTCAAGAAAGCAGAAAACAAACAATTAAAGAGACAAATCAAAACTCTAAAATCTCTCACACAATAACTCAGAAGACTTTCAGACGCAAAATCACCCAAATTTCAAAAGTACGCTTATATGAATCCAAACGATAGCCATAAAGAGAAAGTAAGCTCACCCATACGGAGGCAATGAGAGAGAGCACCTCACATGTAGTGAGTGAGAAATATCATAGATCAACACAAAGAAAACGTCGTACAAAGAAGAAACTAAAGAAATGGAATGATGATGCCCAATAAAGGTTTATCGTGGATATGATGTATCATATTCAAATTAACAAGTTGTAAAACTAATCACATCCCAACTGACTCCCTCTTAAGGGTTGGTTGTGGTGCAGCAGAGGCTCATGATTCAATCAACCTAAATTCTAACCAGCACTTGTCCTGACTTATATAACAAATGAGTGATGAACTAGTCTAACTAGCTGACCACAAAATGCTTGCTATATTTATTTCATAAATCATTCAAATTCACATATACTCGTAAATGTGAAAATCATATATATATATATATATATTCTACTCACGATATATATGGTAATCACTCTTGTCTTGCGAGGGTTCGCCTATGGAGAATCCTTGGTTTCTCTGATTCACTGCGATTTCGTCTTTCCCATCTTCGTCTTCGTCGTCTGTTCGCCGTCGCATTGCAGCGGCTCTCGCGTGAAGGTATCGGGTTCGGGGGCGACATTTGAAGGACATCTGGGCGCGGGCTTCTTCTGCGGCTCGTTCTTTCGTCATCCTGAGAAGCGTGGGCTCCTTTCTGTGGCTCGCGGCTCATTCTTCGTGATCCCGAGAAGCGCCGGCTTCTTCTGCGGCTCCTGTCCTCGCTTGCAGGGCGTGAGCTTTCCTCAAGCCTGAACGAATCGCCCACTGCTCGACTTCCCTTTTGGCATTTTCTCCTCTACTGTCACTTTGCTGTCCCACAACCCCACCTCCCTCTTTTGGGATGACTTCAGACAGATCGTATGCTGCTGCCCTTGCGGGGGTTGACGCTTCAGGTACACCTAAATCACCATCTTTTCGTCCTTCATTTGAGTGGGCAGAGGACATCAAGAAGCTTGGTTGGAAAAATGGAAAGTCTGTCATCTTTTTTACAGAAGACGATGGTATTCAACTTGCTTCATCTTGTCGTCTGAATTTGGTTGGGAAATTTCTATATGGTCATCTCAAAATGTAGCTCATTCGCAAAGAATTTGAATTTATGCATCTTGTTGGAGAGTGAAAAATTGGACTATTAGATGTGAGACACTCTTATTCAAATTAATAATGAAGAATATTACATGCGCTTATTTGCTAGAAGTATAATCTGGATTGATAACAGGACATTGAAGATTCTGAAATGGTCTATGGATTTTGACCCACAGACGAAACAACCAATCATTCCGGTTTCGATTAACCTCCCTGGTTTGAAATTTCATTATTTTTCTTAAGAAAGTATTGTACGCTATTGCTTTAGCTTATGGAAAGCCACTCAAGACGAACATTCCTACTTTAAATCTTTCTCGTCCATCTGAAGCTAGAGTACTTGTTGAAAGAGACATCACTTGACCCGCTTATGAGGAAATCTGGTTGGGCACACAACACCATGGATATTGGCAGAAGATATAAATTGAGCTTTATCCGTCGTATTGTTCTAATTGTTGTATGTTTGGCCACTCAAATTCTCGATGTCACCATTTATACCCCCACCTCATACCAAAAAAGCAAAGTGCTCCGCTAGAAGCTGTGATTCCATCTCATCCCGATCAACACCAAGTTTTTGACATTATTAATCATCAGAAGGATATCCAAGAAGACATCAATATCCCAGTAGGCAATATGACAACCATTCAGTCCCCTGTTGTAGCTTCCCAGTCTTTGGAACCTCCTATCGAAGGGGAGAGAGAGATTCTTCAGACTCCGCCTGTCATAGAACCTATCGCCAATAATACAGGTAGAAATACTTTTACTGCTTCACCACTGCCTCATCAGGTCTAGAAAGATGATAATGTTACTCAGGCTCATGAGGATCATGATGTGTAACGACTTACACCTGTCCGACCACCTTTGGAATCTATTGATCAGATGAGTCAATCATTGGATGAGGAATGACAGTTCTACACATCCAGGAGGAAGAAGAAGAATGGAGATCTACTCGAGCTCAGGAATCTGATGGATGATACTTTGGTTACTACGGGTAATGATACCCATCTTACAAATTTGTTAATCTGCTCACTTCCGAGAACTCGAGGCAGGATGACTAGCACTTTTGTGTCCTTTTGTGACTTTTTGGTTTTTTGTCTTTATGTATCTTTGCTTTATTTAGGTTTTGTGTGTGTTGTATTGTGTGAGTTAGACTTTTTTAGACCCTCTCATACAACATTTCTGTATCTTTTCTGTATTAATATATTTGCACTTCGGCTTTTTCAAAAAAAAAAAAAAAATCTACTCACGATATGAAAATCATGATGTCAGCTGTGGTCGAGAGCTCTGCTAGGGTTTCCAATGGCAATTTCCATCACATTTGATTCTATCGCTTGAAGGAGAGGGCTCGCATCTCGCCTTTGTTTTGTTGACTCTCGCTCCTCATCCTCTGCTTCTTCCGAAGTTACTGCGTCCCTTAGATGCGGACGACTTGCGTCTGCATCTGTTGCGTCTCACTCGATTTTGACGCCTACAGCTTCGCACGTCCGCGTCGTTCTTCTTTTTCGATGCTAACGTTCGCCTCACCCTGCCCGACAACTTCAGTTCGCATTTGCGTGTCGGGGACTTCGCAGCAGGAGACGCCAACAACTATTATATCGAGATCTTCCAGCAGGTGGATCTCCCTGCTATGATGGCGCTCCCTTCTTCTTTGGTTGAACTTGACAAAGCTTCTTTTGCCCACGTGATGGGTAATCCTGAGGTGGAGTTAGCGATTTTCTTCCTCTCAAGTTATAAAGATTGTCGTGATGGTAAAGGTGATTGCCCTTTTGTTAAATGAGAAGTAGGAAAGGTGAGAAAACAACACTTGTTTTTTTTTACTTAGAAATTTCAACACTGACTCAGAAATTCATGTTTGCTCTTATTGAAAAATTTTAGTGGGGGCACCCACCTATGAAAGTTATCGGAAAGAGTGTTGATGATCTCAAACTAGTAGACAAGTGGAAAGTGAGACTCATGGATGAGAAACATGTTTTGATTCATCTAACAGTGGTAGAAGACTATACCAAAATTTTCTCCAAGAAATATCTTAATATTGCAGGTAAGTCAATGAAGTTACTCAAGTGGTCTCTTGATATCGACCCAAATCATGAAACTTTCTCTGTATTGGTATGATTTAGTCTACCTGGTCTTAAGCTGCACTTTTTTCATGATCAGGTTATCTACTATATTGGGGCCATTTTTGAGGACCCTATGAAGCTACCCACTTTCAATCTAACCAGACCTTATGTGGTCCGAATACTTGTGGAAAGAGATATTAATTTGCTTGATGTTACTGAAGTCTGACTGGGCACAACTCATAATAGATATTGACAACAAGTCGTCATGGAACACAGACCTTATTGTACCCATTGTAAGATGTTTGGGCATACCCTTGATAAATACCACAAGCTCCATAGTAATTTGAAATCTAAGGTTCAAGTGAATAAGGATGAGTCTAACCCCACTACTCTGGACATATTTGTTCCACTTAGGGAGGAAACTACCACAAGACAAGATTTGGATGCTGGATGGCTCTGCTGGGCAACCTACACCTTAAAACCCTATTGAAAATAATACTGAAGGACTATATCTACAAAGAATAGTGTTCAGACTGATAATCAGGAGAACATTGCAGCTCCCCATATTCAGGAAGTATCCGGTGTAGAGGGGACAACTCAAATTTCACTTATGCTAGAATCTATTGTGGGTACAATGGTTGGTAATCCTTCTGCTACAGCTCTTCCACTTCATCAGATTGATTCTTTGGATGAAGATTGACAGGTTTAGACTTCTAGGGGGAAGATGAAGAATGAAGATCTACTTGAGCTTAGGAATCTTATGAATGATATTTTGGTTACTTCGGGTAATGGTACACACCTCGCCAATTTGTTAGCTGGATCCCTTCTGAGAACTAGAGGCAGAGGTAGGACTAAATTGGGCAGATGCTCCTTACCTCATTGGATCCCTTGTTTTGGGCTTTTTTGATTTTTATATGTACTTTCTTTTTTTAAGTTTTTTGTGTGTTGTACCGTGTGAGTTGGGTGCCTATTTTTGG
>NEWO01000113.1:894922-939211 GCA_003013225.1 Phalaenopsis aphrodite
GAAAGGAAAAATAAAGATTTAACTCAAGTAAAGTGTATTAAAGATAAAAATCAAAAAGTACTTTTCTTAGAAAAAGATATTCAACATAGGTGAGTTACTTTGATAAACTTTTTAATGAAGTTTCTAAAAATATGATCAACCTTAGTGATCTTAATATCGTGAATAATAATGAAATGTTTCATTTTTACCGTCGCATTAGTAAAAAAGAAGTTGATGATGCTTTATAGAATACCAAGGGTGGAAAGTCTGTAGGACCTGATGATATCCTGATTGAAGTGTGGAAATTTTTGGGAGATTTAGGAGTTTCTTGGCTTACTAAACCTTTTAATATTATTTTAAAAACTAAAAAGATGCCTGAGTGGAGGAGTATTTTGATTCGCACAAGAGTGTGCAAATTATGGAGAAATTAAGTTGATGTGTCATACTTTAAAGTTATGGGAGAGGGTAATTGAACATAGGTTAAGACACATCACAAAGATTTCTCATAATCAATTTGGATTTATGCCGGGCAGGTCTACTATGGAAGCCATTTATTGAGAGGTTTGATGGAAAAGTTCAGAGATAATAAGAAGAATCTACATTTGATTTTTATTGATTTAGAAAAAGCTTACGATAAAGTTTCAAGAGATATCCTTTGGAGAGTCCTTGAGAAGAAAGGTGTTGATATGACTTATATTCATGTCATTAAAGATATGTATACTAGAGCCGTTACTTGTGTTCAAACTGAAGGAGGATTGACCAAATATTTTTCTATTTTTGTTGGATAACATCAGGGATCGGCTTTAAGCCCTTATCTTTTTGCTTTAGTTATGGATGGTCTTACTAGACATCTACAGGAGGATGTACCTTGGTGTATGCTTTTATCTAATGATATCTTTTTCGTGGATAAAACTAGAGAAAAAGCCCAGGAAAAATTTGAATTGTGGAGGTCTACATTGGAGTCTAAAGGCCTTCGTTTAAGTAGAACTAAAATTGAATACATGAAATGTGATTTTAGCAGTAATAGCTCTAGTGACAAAAGTGTAACTTTGGGTGATCAAATTATTAAAAAGTGTGAACGATTTAGATATCTTGGGTCCGTTGTTCAAAGCGATAGTGATATAGATGGGGATGCTAATAGTAGAATTCAAGTTGGTTGCTTGAAGTGGAGGAATGCTTCGGGCCTTTTGTGTGATAGAAAAGTACCGTTTAGACTGAAAGGAAAATTTTATAAGACGGTGGTGAGACTTGCAATGCTCTATGACGCTGAATGTTGGCCTTTAAAAGAGAAGCATAATAATAATTTAAGTGTTGCCGAGATGAGAATGATTAGGTGGATGAGAGGCTTTACACTTAGAGACAAAATGCGAAATGAATATATCCGTGAGAGGCTTGGTGTAGCATGTGATGGACAAAATTAGAGAAACTCGTCTTAGATGTTTTGGTCACATTAAGCGTCGACCATCTGATGATCTGATTAGGAGAGTAGACGTTTTAGATTCGGGTTGGTGTAGCTCCTGTGACGGACAAAATTCGAGAAAGTTGTCTTAGATGGTTTGGTCACATTAAACGTCGACCATCTGATGATCTGATTAGGAGAGTAGATGTTTTAAGTTTGACTTGTGTTAAGAAAGACAGAGGTAGACCTTGGAAGACTTGGGCTTATTGTATTAAAAATGATCTTAATTTACTAGAACTAAATGAAAATATGACTAAATAGGACGCAGTGGTGAAAAATGATTCATGTAGCCGACCCCACGTAGTGGGATTAAGGCTTTGTTGTTGTTGTTTTTTTTGTATTAATAGCTAATCACGAGCACTTGTTGGGTCACCGACTCCCTTGAATACATTTGAATTGAATGTCTGAAAGCTCTTCAAGTGCCGATCAACTTCTGTCTCATGTTCATATCTGGGCCATTTACTAGTGGACGACCTTTCAGTAACAGTCATTTTGTCAACCACTTGTGATATCAACTGAATAATGCCTTGTAACTTATTGACTACGCCTAGTCTGATTATCGTTTTTGTTCAAGAATTTCGGCTCGTACTTCTAGCATCGAAAGTAGCCCAGGAGACTAATTTTCTTGCATTCTGCTGCACTTCTATTCAGCTTCCATATGAAAGTTTGTGTTTTATCTCAGTCAATTCATTTTGTTTTCTCTTTTCAACCACCATGTTTCTGTGCTCCATTTCCCTGCTGCTTTCCAGTATGCATTGGAGCTTTAGTGAACTTTTGTATTGCTCTTTCGAAATTACTTTATCTTCTATATATTTTCTTTGCACTTTTCATTGATGTGTTTTTCGGTTGTGCATTTTACTATTTAGCCTTTGTTTTTTCTTTGCTGGCTTTCCTTTTCTCTTGTTTTTTTTTTCTGCACCATCTAGCAATTTAATTAATGCATTTTTCTTATTGAGTATTTTCCTGCTTGAATAATATGCACTGTCTAGCAATTTGATTAATGCAATTTTCTTATTGAGTATTTCCCTGCTAGCTAATTATTCTTTCTCTTATTGATAAATTAATTGGCGGTGGGAGTTTCATTATTTCATGTTTCATAGACAAGCTGCCATTTCTGGATGGGTAGTCGAAGTGGCATGGTGTAAGTTAGCACATTTTTACCTCTATTTTTTTACTGATCTGTACATGTGGTTGGATGGGGATTTTGATAACTGGATTATAATTTTCTTTCTGCATGGCACTCACAACATTTCCCCTAATTTAAATGCCATTTGTCCTTTTCTATTTGAAGCAGGAAATCGCAATAAACACCCAGTGTCATGTTTCCCTTTTAAAACACTTTTTTATGTTCAAACATATATGAAAATTACCAAAATGCATTTCAGTTATTACAATCGGCGTAATGGACTAAGAGCCACAATCTTCTTTTGTCTTTGGCTATATGGTGGTGGACATTCGATCTGAAAAACTTTTACTTGATTTTTGAGCAAAATACATCAACTCGATCCAAATGCTTATAACTTTATTCCTTCACTTGCAATATGATTCGAATTTTCAAATTTTAGGTATCAAAATATTAGGTTTTCTTTTGGACTAGTTCTCTTAATGGCAAGTGCTTTATTGGGATCGCTGATTGAAAATTTTTAGAATGTTTTACACCCTTTAGCCTATCCTTCTTCTCAGGGACTAGCTAGGGAACTGGAGAATGATACAAATATAACAGATCAAGAAAGGCGGTCAAATGTCCAATCTAGTGCATTCAGGACTGGATTTTTTCTGCAGAACCTTGGCTCTTTGCTTCTTGAGCTCGGTCGCACTACCATGACACTGCGAATGGGACAAGTTCCCGTAGGTTTCATGGCTGTTATATATGCGCCTTAAACCTTTATTTTTTTGTTATTATCCTTCATGCTCTTTAAGATTAATGTTTGCAGTCTTCTTTTAAAAAAAATCTAGGCTGAAGCTGTTGTTAATGCTGGACCTGCTGTTTTTATATCTGCATCAGGGCCAAACCCAGTAATGGTGCAGGTTGTATACCTTTATTCACTTAAAAGGGTGATATTCCCGTTATTATTATTTATTTTGAACCCATATTGTTTTTTGCAGCCTGTTCCTTTTTATCCGGCGGCACCAAGTTTTGGTGGGATGGACATGGGATCAACAAATTCAGGTCATGGACCAGAGGGTGAAAGAGTTGGTTCTGCACTTTTTCCTCGAAATATTGATATTCGAATTCATGCAGGTACTATAAATCATAATACTATGCTAATGCTGTCTTGTGTCATTTATGATCCTGGTATCTTGAAGAAATTCTTTCTTATTAGTCAGCCGTGCAGTTCCTGTTCCTTCTGCCAGCCAAAGTGGACCAGGGGATGCACAGCCACAACGAGGAAATTCAGATTCAACAAGGACTTTAGCAGATGATGTTTCTGTTCATCAGCCAGTTCAAGCTCGCCCAAACAGTGCAACTTTGACAAGAGAAATTGGATTAAGAGTTGTTCCTGTAAGAACAGTAGTAGCAATGCCTGCTGGAATCAGCAATTCACAATCCAATTTATCTGCCAATTTAGTTCCATTGCTGCATCCTTTAATCACCAGGATCCAACAACAAAATAGTGGCAGTGTAAATGATGCATTGAGTGCTCAAGCATTTCCTTTTAATCAGGGCGGTGTTGAAGCCAATCAAGAGTCTTTTCCTGATTCCGTGAGGCAAATTTTAGAATCTTATGTTGGGGGTTTTGTACAGGAGACTCAGGCTCCATCCTACACCGTGCCAATGGCCTCTGGGTCAAGTATGCCACCAGCTGCACAAATTGAGCGTCAAGGTCAGTGTGGCAATCATAGTTTCATCTTGAAATATGCTTTAGCGAACATTTTGTGACAGCAACTTGTTCTTACATGTTAGGTTTGATAATTCATAATAGGACAGCTATTACAAAATACTTCAAAAATTTGTGCCTTTTACCTCAAGATTTTGAAGATACAGTGCTTGATGAAATTGTCGTACCGGATATTTGTAATGCGAGAAAAGTGACAAAATGTCCCCCGACTATTTACATGTCATTTCAATCACAGACTTCACAGACTTTGAAAGAGTGCCAAAACTCAAAAATCATATTTATGGTGTTATAAATGGGGCTATTCTTGGAATTTATTTTTTCCTTTTAATTTTTCAATAAATATGATTTAATACTAACCTTTTTTTATTTCCGTTGTAATGAATTCATGAACTCCTTATTTGTTTCTTGATATTTTAAAATTTTAATTTACATATAGATTTTATTATTTCTTGGTTGTTGTATGCTATGCATAATTATGATTATTTAATTTTATAAATTTAAATGACAACAACAACAACGACAACAAAGCCTTAATCCCACTACGTGGGGTCAGCTACATGAATCCTTTTTCTCCATTGCGTCTTATTTAGTGTCATATTTTCATGTAGTTCTAATAAATTAAGATCATTTTTTTATACAATAGCCACAAGTCTTTCTAGGTCTACCTCTGCCTTTCTTAACATAAGCCGAATCTAAAACGTCTACTCTCCTAATCAGATCATCAGATGGTCGACGCTTAATGTGACCAAAACATCTAAGACGACTTTCTCTAATTTTGTCCATCACATGCTACACCAAGCCTATCACGGATATATTCATTTCGCATTTTGTCTCTAAGTGTAAAGCTACTCATCCACCTAATCATTCTCATCTTGGTAACACTTAACTTTGTATTATGCTCCTTATTTAAAGGCCAACATCCAACGCTGTAGAGCATTGCAGGTCTAACCACCATCTTACAAAATTTTCCTTCAGTTTAAGCGATACTTTTCTATCACACAAAAGGCCTGAAACATTCCTCTACTTCAACCAACCAACTTGAATTCAACTATTAACTTCCTCATCTATATCACCATCGCTTCGAACAACAGACCCAAGTTATCCAAATCGTTCACACCTTTTAATAATTTGATCACCCAAAGTTACACTTCTGTTATAGAGCTACTACTACTAAAATTACATTCCATGTATTCAGTTTTAGTTCTACTATAATGAAGGCCTTTAGACTCCAATGTATACCTCTATAATTCAAGTTTTTTCTTGGCTTTTTCTCTCGTCTTATTCACAAGAAGGATATCATCAGTAAAAAACATACACCAAGGTACATCCTTCTGTAAGTGCCCAGTCAGACCATCCATAACCAAAGCAAAAGGATATGGGCTTAAAGTGGATCCCTGATGTAATCCAAGAGAAATAGAAAAATATATTGTCAATCCTCCTTCAGTTCGAACACAAGTAACAACTCTAGTATCAATAACTTTAATTACTTGAATATAAGTCATATCAACATCTTTCTTCTCAAGAACTCTCCAAAGGATATCTCTTGGAACCTTATCGTAAGCTTTTTCTAAATCAATAAAAATCAAATGTAGATGCCCCTTATTATCTCTGAACTTCTCCAACTAACCTCTCAATAAATGTATAGCTTCCATAGTAGACCTCCCGTCATAAATCCAAATCGATTATGAGAAATCTTTGCAATATGTCTTAGCCTTTATTTAATTACCCTCTCCCATAATTTTAAAGTATGACACATCAACTTATTTCCTCTATAATTTGCACACTCTTGTGCATACCCTTTATTTTTAAAAATGGGGACCAAAATACTCTTCCTCCACTCCTCAAGCATCTTTAAAGTTTTCAAAATAATATTAAAGAGTATTGTAAGCCAAAAAACTTCCAAATCTCCTAAATATTTCCACACTTAAATTGAGATATCATTAGGTCCTACAGACTTTCCACCCGTGGTTTTCTTTAAAGCCTCATCAACTTCTTTTTTACTAATGAAATGTTTTATTATTATTAATGACATTAAGATGACTAAGGTCGATCGTATTTTTCAAAACTTTATTAAAATGTTTATGAAAATAACTCACCCACATATGTTGAATATCTTTTTCTAAAAAAATCACTTTTTGATTTTTATTTTTAATACACTTTACTTGAGTAAAATTTTTACTTTTATTTTCTCTTTGTTTGGCTAGTTTATACATTTATTTTTCACTCTCCTTGGTATCTAATTTATTATAAAGATCTTTAAAAGTGGAATTTTTAGTGTCACGGATTATTCTTTTAAACACCCTACAGTCTGTTTGATATTTTCTCAGTTCTCTAAACTCTTACATTTAAACCAATTTTTATAACTTAACTTCTTATATTTTATCTTTTCTTGCACATTATTATTCCACCACTAACTATTTTTATTTATAGAAACATTTTCTTTTGATTCTTGAAGTACATCTTTTGCTACTTATTTAATAGTGTTTGTTACTTTATCCCACATATCATTTGCTAATTCATTAACACTCCAAATTTTAAAATCTTGAATTTTACTCATAAAAATAATTTTATTTGTGTTTTTAGGTTCTCCAATCTAATTTTACGATGATGAATTATATTATTCTTTATTTTACAATTTTTTATCTTAAAATTTAGAACTATTAAATTATGTTGGATACTTAAATCCTTTACATTCTCGACGATCTCTTCTTCTCATAAGAAAATAATAAATTTGTGTATTATTAGATATATTCTTATAAGTAGTAAGATGCTTATCTCTTTTCTTGAATAAAATATTAGTAATAACAAAATCACGCGCTAAAATAAATTCTAAAATAGCTTTTTCTTTTTCAATAGTCACTCAAAAATCGTAGCCACCATAAATATTTATGAAATCTTCTATCACTCTATCGACATGTTCATTTAAATCTCCTCAATTAAAAATTCTTTCTTCAAAAGGTATCATTTGGATTAAGTTTTCTAAGTCGTTCTAGAATTTATCTTTAGACCTTATATCTGAACCTACTTGAGGAGCTTAAGCAATTATAATATTAAAACTCTTAGTATCAATGATAATCTTAAGGGCTATAATTGTATCTTCAACTATATTAATTTTTACAACATTATCATTTAAACTCTTATATATAATTACACCATCATTTCTAGTGCGTCTACTGCCAGAATACCAGTTTAAAACCTAAGTTATCAATCTCCTTAGTTTTTTCTTCAACCCATTTAGTTTCTTGAATACATAAGATATTAAATTTTTTATAAATCATAATATCAACTAATTGCATTAATTTACAATTGAAAGTAACTATATTCTAAGATCCTGTTATAATATTAATTTCATTAGTTTCATGGACTAACTTATTTACCAGCATCTGTTCGTAATGTGGGAAGTCTTGCTTATTTGACACTACACCTGGGCGACGGAGTAGCGCCGCTTTGACACTTTTCACTGTTTTCAGGCTATACACAACGTCGCTTCCAGGGCACACCCTAGCACTTACACAATGATCAAAATGATTCATGTCATGATTTTTCGACAAGTTTTACGGAGGTTGTCGACTACCTAACGCAACCCTCCACTTTTCACATTCGGGCTTGGGACCGGCAATGACAGTGTTATAAATTTAAATGACTAAAATATATTTTTTAAAAAATACTCAAAAATATTATACATGTTGCTTATTATCATATACTTATAAAAATTACATTTTACTTTTTTTTTAAATAACTAAAAATATATAATATGAAAATTTTAATATCTCATCACAAAAAAATAAAAGTTCATGAATTTGAATTATTCAAAAATATAAGTTCCAAGAATACCCCTATTTTAAAACCCTAAACAAAATTCTATTAATTTTAATTGTGGGACTGTAGCAATAGCTACTAAAAGGGTTGGTGGACCATTTTGACCTTTTTTCAATGTTTCGGACTGAAATCGCCCATTGCAAATGATCTGGGACCATGTCGACACTTTTCTCTTTCATATGCTATAAATAGTAGCTTTAATTTACCTTTTTTAGAATTATATTTGGCTACAAACTTTATTATGTTGCTTTAAGTTTTCCCTCATTAATGAAACCTTTGAGATACTTTATCGTTCTAGTTATCATCAATTCGTTGCATCTATGTTTCTCTTGATTTTAGCATTATTCTTTTTTCTGTTATGTCGTGTTTGCCTTAAAGCTTAATTGTTTAGAAAAGCTCATCAGCCCTGAAGACTAACTACCTGAAGTTAAAGTACGCCAAAATTATGGTTATAGTCGAAATTCTTTTTTAATTAAATTATTTTTTTTAGGTGTTTACTTTCTTGGATCATACTATATTGTAAGATTGAATATGATTGGATTTTGCATGTAAGCATTTGATCTTTTTTTCCTTACCTTTTTTCTATAAATAGGAGTCTATGATGAACATTGAAATTATTATTATTATTATTGAATGAAGTTATTTGTGACCAATTGAGTGCTTTCTAGATCCATACTCTGATACAAAATTTTATTTGAGGGAAAAAAGAAAAAAAAAAAAGAACAGCCACATTTGGTTTGGAGTGATTATTATTCAAATCTTAGACTTAGAAAGCACTTAATTGGTCAAATTTTATTCATTCAAGAATAATAATTCCAATTTTTCATCATGTATTTTGATCTACAGAAAATTGGTTACGAAGATAAGACCAAACTTTTGAATGCAATTTAATCCTATCAAATCCAAGAAACACTTTTAATTTAAAAATATTCTAATTCAAAAGGGAAAACATTTAATAAAATTATTGAAATAAAAAAAAAGTGAGAATTTGATTGATAAGCTTGAAAACTAGTTTGACTCTAATTTAGTTTGGCCTGATTTTAAATTAGGTAATTGCCCCATGGTCACTTGGTGTGTTCTACATGCTAGATACACCACTAATGTTGGAGTTGTACTTATAACTTGAGTTGATGAAGCTTTAAGTATTAAGTTGGTTGAATATGTCGATCTTGCAACTACTATAACACCCTTTCTGCTTTGAATTTGACTTATATTTGGAGTAAAATTGATTATCCATTTGCTGGCCATTCAAAGCCTATTTTGATCTGATTGTAATTTATGACACCATGAAATCTTGTATGGTGCATGGATATGTTGTTATTGATTGATGAGCTCCTTGCTAAACAGCAGAGTTAAGGATGTTTTCATGGCATTTCCAAGATTTGTGCGTTGAACTTATGATATGTTTGGGGCTTTACAGATCTAAATCTGGATTAGGTAGACAATATTGCATTGGAGTCTTTTAGTTTAAATCGTACTTGTATCTTTCAATTAATCTTCAGAAGTATGACCGTATCTTGATTTGAAACCAATAGCTTCCAAACGTCTAGCTACAAACTCAAGCCTATCAGAAAGTGATTAGTTTGACCACAAAATTGATGATCTTATTCAAAAGAAGGTTAGAGGTTGCTTGATGATGTTTTACAAAATGACGCAATGAATATGATAGCCGTTGAGGTGCTTTTTGGTGATGATTGATTTTATTTGCTAAAAGAAGATGCATGGAATATATTAGGAATGATATGAGGGCTCATTTCCTTTGGGTGCTGATAGATCTAAGGTTAGCTAAGACCCACAACAAGAAGGGCTACATTCTGGTTGCTTCTTTTTACTTGATTTTGTAGGGAGCTTAAGTGGAATTAAGGTTTGGAGTTATGAGCATGAGTACACTTGGAAAGCATAGGGCATTTAGGAAAAAAATTCTGAAGTTTTTTTGTGTGGGTTATGTGGAAATTTTGGTATAGGAAGAATGAAATCAGTTTGCTTTGTTTGGATAGATTTTAGGTGGTTTGTGTATTTCATGAATAATTGGCGTGGGAGGTTGATGGTGAGATTTTAATGGGATTAAGGGGTTGAAGAAGGAAAGAGATCAAAGCTAGATAAGCTTAACCTAGTCTTTGCCAAGAGCTGTTAGGAGGAGGAGGAGGACGGCGACAACGACGACGACGAAGACTACAACAACAACAACAACAAACCTTCTTCCCACTAAAGTGGGCTTAGCTACATAATGAGTGTCATATTTTCATTTAATTCTAATAAATTAAGATAATTTTGTACAACATTCCAAAGTCTTTTTAGGTATACCTCTATCTTTCTTCACATTAGTCGAATTTAAAACATCTACTCTCCTAATAGGGTCATCCAAGAATTGTTAGTTCTTAAAAAATATTTTTAATGGCTATGAACAACTTGGCGGCCAACCATTGCCTTTCCTTGATGCAAAAGTTATATCCTTTGTGCTTATTGTATTTCTTCACAACCTCTCTACCTAATCTCCTATACATCTTCCCATGCCTTTTAAGGAGCTTAAGGGGAATCAGACATTTTTTGGTCCGAAAATGAGCCCTTATTTTTTGTTGATTTGTCTTCATTATTTTGAAATTTTGATGAAGTATTGAGCTGGTTTGATTTCTTATGATAGTAATGAACCATGTTAATAGCCAGGACAATGTACTTGTGTTATTTGCATAATCTTTCAACTAGTTAACCAAGAATCTTGGTTAACTAGCTTTTATAATCTTGGTTAACCAAGCATAAAGTACATAACTAGCTTATTGGTTTCAACTAGTTAACCAAGCCCTGTTTCCCTTTGTCTGAGCGTACCATTAACTTTTATTTGAGTTAAAACATCAATGTGGGGGAGTGTTCCACTCATAAAAATATCCCATATTTTTTCAACATCAGTTACTAGTTATGTACTTTATAGTTCTTTGGCAATGATGAAGGGTTGTTTCTTAAAACATATTATGATTAATTTTTGTTAATTATTCTTTAAAAAATATTATTTTTTTTCTTATTTGTTTGAGTGTACCATTAACTTTTATTTTTGAGTTAAAACATCAACGTGGGGGAGTGTTCCACTCATAAAAATATCCCTTCTTTCGTAAAATCAGTTTCTAGTTATGTACTTTATGCTTAGTTTTTGTTATTTACTATTTCAAAAAAAAAAAAAAACCCTCTTTTTCTTATTTCATTTTACCCTTAGAAGCATATTATGATTAATTTACTAGTTTTTCTCTTTCATTTTACTAGTTATGTACATTATAGCTCTTTGGCAATGATTTAGGGTTGTCCTTTGAAGCATATTATGATTAATTTGTTAATTATTCTTTTAAAAGTTTTTTTTTTTTTTTGTTTGAGTGTACCATTAACTTTTATTTATGAGTTAAAACATTAATTTGGGGGAATATTCTACTCATAAAAATATCACTTCTTTCGCAAAATCAGTTACTAGCTATGTACTTTAAGCTTAGTTTTTATTAATTACTTTTTCAAAAAAAAAAAAAACCCTTTTTTTCTTCTTCCATTTATCCCCCCCATCCCCTCTACCCACTTTTTTACTTGGAAGTTCTATTACGCTTACTGTTCACTTTGACTGCACATTTATATTATTTTTCTTTCATCTTGAGATCTTTTCTCTGTTTTCTATACCATTTTATATTTCTTTTCAAAAGAGAACATTACCTGGTGCCACCTAGGTCAGCTTCTATATATTAAATTTAAAACTTGATCGGGATGGTAGATGCACTAGAAGAATGTAAGCCTAAATGCAAGAATTAAAATATCATATCCAAATTTCTATAAATCACTGAAAAAAATGTATCAATAGGATCCATAACGCAACCCGTACATGCTCATGCTGTAGATTAGATATAGATGATGAGGACCCAATAAGAGGTCCTACGTATAAGGAAAGTGCGGAGGGTTTAAATGAGCTTTTTAGGAGAGTTAAAAGCCTAAGCATCTAATTTTGATGGACTATATGATCCAAATAAACATTTGGATTGGTAATTACCAATGGATCTTTTGTTTCATTGGCCTGAACCTGTGTGACACCATTAGTTATAAATACATTTAACAAAGAACTGACAAGGAAATTGGATCTTTTCTCTGTTTTCTATACCATGTTATATTTCTTTTTAAAAGAGAACATTAACTGGTGCCACCTAGGTCAGCTTCTATATATTAAATTTAAAACTTGATCGGGATGGTAGATACACTAGAAGAATGTAAGCCTAAATGCAAGAATTAAAATATCATATCCAAATTTCTATAAATCACTGAAAAAAATGTATCAGTAGGATCCATAACGCAACCCCTACATATGCTCGTGCTGTAGATTAGATATAGATGATGAGGACTCTTACTAAAATTTAAAGGAAAATTAACCCAATAAGAGGTCCTGCGTATAAGGAAAGTGCGGAGGGTTTGAATGAACTTTTTAGGAGATTTAAAAGCCTAAGCATCTAATTATGATGGAGTATATGATCCAAATAAATTTTTGGATTGGTAATTACCAATGGATCTTTTGTTTCATTGGCCTGAACTTGTGTGACACCATTAGTCATAAATACATTTAACAAAGAACTGACAAGGAAATTGGAGAAAGTAAAAGCGGAATCACCTAACAATTCTTAGATAGAGTAACCATTAACCCACAAAGAATAAAGAGTTTTATTGGCTTTCAACTGTAAAATCTTAAGGTTATGTTCATAGAAATAATAATTAGCTTTAACAACTTCTAGTAATGAGATGTGTGATCATAGGAATTAATCTAAACAAATGCATAAAGAGTATTTCACCAACTGTTGAGAAGATTTTTATAATAGTTCATAAGCTCCACATCATTTTACAAGCCAGATATAAATCAGAGCGGGAACAGGACAAATCCCACTTTTCTCCCCAGGTCTATTTAAAGTGCTCTAAGGTACAATATGTAGTTTTTGTATAAGCTAGTAATATTTTTATTTAATTTTTGAACATTAGCTTTATGAAACAAGTGAAACTAAACTGTTGTGAAAGGTAGTTGCATACAAAGGCTTTTATGAGTTATATCTTTCGAACAAATGATACAAACTTTTGCTTTCAAGTAAGTATCCAACCATTAATTTTTTTAAAAAGAGGTTGGTTGCCTTTATTCATCAATTTGTTGCTAGAATAGTATTGCCCAAGTATTTAAAGGGCAAACACCAATGCGCAAGGCCAGAAATCTCTTTAGGTGTATGAGGTGGATTGACAGATTTAAAGGAAAACATTGGATTGGTCAAGATGAAGTTGTAGATCCATGGAGTTCTGGAATTTCTACAAAGCACAATGGAAACCATTAATCTAGCTCGAATCAACAATTCCGAAGAAAAGGTCACTGCAGAGATAAGATGATTAATGCACATTCCATCTAGGATAGTGAGTACGAAAACCTTTCTTTTAGAATAGTCTTTAATAATGCAAGGGAGCTTATCCTTAGAAATATTGAAGATGTAGAGATATTGAGAGAAATCTTGTCTTACACAAGTTGAAGAATTAAAATAACTAATAAGTTATCTATTTTAAAAAGGATGCCACAACAACGTAATTCATAAACATAGGAGAAAACCAATCTTAGACAAACTTTGAATAAGGGAATTATTATTTACACAATTAAAGGTTTTTAGAGATCTACATGAACACATTAAAAAATTAGAACTGCCCAATTATAAAAATTTTTCAAAATTTTGGAATCTATATTGATGATATGAACTTTTTCTCTACCTTTAATTAAATGTCCTAGGCTGGATTTGTCAAATTTGTTAAGCATCTTTTGTTGGCATGAAGCTTAGAAATGTTATAGTGAGCAGTACAACAAAAAAATATGTCTATTACCAGAATGTTGATTGGCATTGTGTTTCTTAGGAATTAGAGCAATGAAAGAATGATTGACCATGCAGTTTCTTTTTTTTTTTAAAGAAGGATTGAACGACCTTGACAAATTGGCCACCAACAATGTCTTAAAGTGCCTTTGAAGAATTTAGTGGTAAAATTATTTGAATCTGGGAATTCATTGTTCCCCGTGTTAGAAATTTCCTTGATGTCAAGGTCAATAAAGGGTACAAGTAAGCATCTACTAATTCAACTCCAAAGAATTTTCGTAAGGATATTGTTGAATTCAGGATTATGGATGTCAGCGATGTAAGGCTGATTGTAGAGGGAGGCAAAATAGTTCTGTAGATATGGCTTGAACCAAGTTGACAATACCTTTGGGAATATGAATCCCTTTAATACAGTTATGAGGACCTCTATCCTTGATCTTTTGATAAAGAAATCAAGGTTTTCTTCACCACTAGAAAATCTCTCTTTAGAACTTTGAGAAGTCTGATCAAACCCATTGGAGAAGGCTTTAATGAGATTGTATTGAATAATTTTGGCAATAGAAGATAAAGATTTAGAGGATTATGCTCAAGAAGTTAGAAAAATTTGTCTCGCTCTATGAGTTATTTAATAGAATTAGTAACAAAGTATGCCTAGCCACGTCTTTAGTCTTATGCTTGTATATGCAATAATATGACGACGGGTCTCCAACTTCAATATGATTAACCTAAGCATTCTGAATGTTATTTGTAAAACCAACATTGTTTATCCCATTGACATGGGAGCTAGGGGTTGAACTGGCCCAACCCGGTTTAGCAAGGAGGTTGTCGGTTCAACTGGGAGGCTGAACCAACCGAACCTTGCTCAGGGTTTGGAGTTGCTGCTGCCCAAAGGGAAGGGTTCTCTCCTTCTAGTTATCTTTTATTATAAATATTCACGTTTTGGAGCTGCTGCTGCCGAAGGGGAGGGGTTCACCCCCATCTACCATTGCCATCCCTTCCAACAACCATAACTACTGTCACAACCTACATAACCAACTTCCATGGGTTGTCGAGCCGGATTCAATGCCTTTCGTCCTTGCTCTAGGTTCTCGCTTGTGATTTGCTATTTTATTCCTGTTTTAAGAACTTTTGTTGTGATTCCTTAGAATTTTCAGTAATAATATTCACATTTTATTTTATTTTTTGGTTAATTCTGATATCATTTTATATGAGAGCTAACCCAACCCTAGTCCTATCTTAGGGGTTCTTAGCATCCACCTGCCCAAACCACCCCCACCCAAAATTTTGTTTCCTATCCTCAACCACAACTTCTAATCGCCAAACCCTAATAATGCCACCAAGGAGATACATGTCAAAATCTAACCAAGACGTGATACAGTGAGAGATCTGTCGGCTTCAACAGAGGTTTGTGAAGATTGAAGATGGAACCTAGGGAAAGTTACCCTTGATCGTGATTAGAGAGTTGAAGAGGAGAAAGGGACAATGATGTGAATCTCTTCCATAGGGATGACTTCAGTGGTTTGAACGACATACCTCAACGCTTTGGAACTCTGTATCAGAGGAGTTCGGGAGAGGAGGCTACATATGAAAGACAGGAAGTTTTGGCATCAAAGTCGACTTATTGGAGTTCAATTGAGGTATTGATTTTGACGATTTCATCAAATGACTACAATCAGTTGAGAGGATATTCGAGTACAAAGAAGTATCAGAGGATAAAGGGTGAGCTTATACTTATCAAGTTCTCGTGGTGGGAAAACTTGCAGAGACAGAGAAAGTAAATGGGCACTGACAAGATTCCCAAGTGGGAGAAGATGAGGAAGGAGATGCAAAGAAAATACGCACGACCTCATTACCGCAATGAAATGTTTCCGAGACTCGGTCAGATGAAGTGTTGGTCGAGCTAGAGGAACATACCATAGCCTGTTATCTATGGGGCCTAAAGCTTGCTATCAGCAACATTGTGCAGTTACAGTCATATTGGTCACTGAAAGATGTCCAAATCTTAGCTTTGAAGTTGGAAAGACAATAAAAATAGAGCCGACAACAACCCTTAGTATGACAACCGTCTTGATTCAGGCAATCACATACAACTACAACCCCCAAAAGAGTACCTCTGGAGGAGTTGGAAAGAAAAGATAGGAAAGTGATAAAAAAGATCTGAGTGAAAAGGTAGCTTGCCTATTACAATACCTGCCAGGAGATGTTTCAAATGCGACGGCTACTGACACAACCTCCAACTATCCCATGAGCTAAGTTGTTCCATTCATGGAGCATGGCGTCGTCAAGGAAGTGGACGAAGAGGAAGCAAAGGAGATTATAGAGGAGGAAATTCAGCTCTAGGGGGACGAGGGAGAGATGCTAGTCATACATATAGCTCTAGGGATAGGGCCAAAAAATGATTTTTCATGGCCAAGACAGTATTTTTCTCACCAAGTGCATGTTGAAGGCAAGATTTGCATTTTGATTGTTGATGGTGGGAGCTGTGAGAATGCACTTTTTACATTGATTGTTAAGAAACTGAGGTTGGCATCACAAAAGTATCCTCAACCCGATTCAACAAAAAGGCTGTCGGTTTAGTAGGGAGGTTGGTTTCCTCCCTCCTAGTTATCTTTATTTTAAATACATTGTTTTCCTTTTAAGGGTTTAGTTTTTCCTGATTTTAAAACTCGTTTCGTCGGTGTTTCTTCCTTGTTATGTTGTATCTGAGGTGGTGCTCCGGCTGTATCCTACGCCTCTCTCTTCTGCCACCAACCTCTCTTGCTCTCCAACATACCACTGCCAGGCCTTCCTGCACTCCCCCCTTCTGCCGCCAACCACTTCTGAACCCCAACCTACTGCCGTCCACCCTTCTGGCACCCCCATCTGCTGCCACCAGCCTTCCTGCTCCCTCAAACTACTGCTGTCACCCAGTTCCAGCAACCCTGACTTCTGCTGCAGCATCCTAAACCACCATCCACTTGCTGTCCAATCAGGTTCACCTACTTCCATCCTCACCCTTGCGGCTCGTTTGTGCTTTGTGCCATTTTTTTCTTGTTTTAAGAAACTTTGTTGTGAGTTCATTTTATTTTCAACAATAATATTCATTTTCTGTTATTTTTCGGGTTAACTCCGGTATTACCCATAATTTTAAAAGAAATTTATGTGTAGTACGAGGAACATTGCACATGGTAATAAAAAGGGGAAGTGATCAGAGCAACGTGGAAAAAATATGTATACTCAATCTATTTTTTCTTCCTCTTCTTCTCCAATGCATGTGGGGTAAGTGGCTTAGTTTTCTCGGAAAAGAACCTATTCCTAGAGTAGAATCAAGAAAAAATCTTCAGGATAAGGGTATTTTTTTCATAAGAAATTAATTTCATTCAAATTTAAGTTATAGGCTTATACCAGCTAAATAAAGGGTTTTTTGACACAAAAAAAGTAGATCTATTTCTGGACTGGAAACAAAGCCAAGGTGCCATGGTAAATCTCACAAAATGCTAGGGACTAATGTGGAATTATTAACATTGTGGAATCCTTTTATATTTCTTATGTAATCATTTGGATACATTGGCTCGTGCTTATTTCTATTTTAATCGATTGAGAAAAAAAAATGTAATATCCAACCATTCTTGAATCACCTTGTATGTTCATTGACAATAAAAATGTATATGCTTGCAATATGATTAGCATCGTGATTTTGAATGTTCAGCAATATTGAGTAGTCAGGATTAGTACTTGGTTCATTCTTTTTCTATGCTAAAATGTAGCAACCTTATTATCCATGTCCAGCGGAATTTCATTTCTCCTTAAATGGTTAAGCAGAATTTTCCTCTTCTCTTGGTACAAATTCAAAATGATTCCATTTCACTTATTGACATGTCCATTGAGTGAGTTCGGGCTGTGATTGCGACTTTATATACTTAAGATGTTTTTATGATGCTAATAATAAACATGGTGAAATTTATTGTTTGGTATCACCACAGCAAGATTACCTGGAAATAATACCCTTTAGTCATCCAGCACCTATTGGTTTTACACTCTGCTACTAAATAAAATGCTAAGTTGTATCTTATAAGTTGGTTTTCCATTTCTACTGAATTATAGGATCTCGTAAGTAGAGTTAATGATATTTCTCCTGAAATGAATGTTTATGATTAGTTGATAGAGGTTTGCACATCTCAGCCTGCACTTCTTAAAACTGCAACATAGCTTATATTAAGATTGTATTCACTACTTTTGATTTGGGGTACAGTTTTTGTCATTCCGTCGTTGTTAGTTTATTACTTATTTATTTATTCAGGCACATGAGCACAGCCGAATGTACTAAGCTTTGAACACAAAACCTTGTGGTAGATGACACAGGCTGCACGAGTGTGCTCATTAATTCTATCCCCATTCCATCATTTTTATGTGAAATGATGTTTTTTTGTAACCTTTCAGTATTTATTTGTCGCAGTTGTTGGGTGGATTTAATTTCTTTAGTTGTGTATTTAGCTGTGTTTCCCAAATTGTAGGGGTGAGGCCAATGCTGATGAGTTTGATGCATATTTTACAGAGTTGAATGATTTTTTTGGTGCTTTATTTATCAAATTTGTGCCTGCTTATTTATCATCAATGTGCTCTGTATAATCTTTTTTGCAGGAACCCACGTTTATATTACCAGCCAACAAATACCAAATAGTTATAACGAGAGTTCCCATGCAAACGATGGTGTGGATGTTGGCCAATGGTCTTCGCCCCAATATCTGAACATATTTAACCAGACTTCTAGTACAGCACCTCTTGGAGAGCAAGTAAATACTAGAGGTGTTGACCAACAGGGTTCTGCTTCTGGTTCTCAAACAGAACAAGAAAGTACTGAGATGAATTCTGAATTAAACGATGCATCAGTATCTGTGAATGATCAGGGGGTGTTATTCTCTCATTACCTTCGCCACCTAATGCCATTATTAACACAAGAAACAGCTGTTTCACAAGATGCTTTGACTGTTGATTCAAATTTATTGACCTCAGACGTAAGGAGCCTTTGTTTAGTTTCTTGAGATTAACACTGTTCTGCAACGTCGACTGGTTAATTAACTACAAATGATAAATTCTTACAGGCACAGAGGGTGGATTTGAATGATCCAAGTAACTCCCAACATAAAAGAGATCCATTTGAAGCACCAAGTGCAAAGCGCCATAAGGTATCCCTCATTGATTCTAGATTCCTTTTTCCTTGTATTTGTTTGAACAAAGGTTAGTTTATTTCGTTTTAAGAGGTCTATCTGCAATATATTGTTACGGATTAACCAGAAAATAATCAGCAACATGACCATGATTTGAAATTTTACATGTTATGCCATATGCGTATACTGAATAATATCTTAAAACATCCATTTTTTTTAGAATTCAATTTAGTTATACATCAGGAGAGAATTTGTAGAAGTGTGGAACTGATTAACTTTTATCATCCTGTGGTCAAATTTTGTTGTTCATTTTTTTGTTTTACTTAAAATTTCTGGACACTTCATGTTTCATTTCGATCATAGAACTAGTTGATTAGGTGATACGGGGCTCATGGAGGGGGCTGACTGGTGCAGGTCCAACCCAGCTGGACTGGCTGGCCGCTTGGAGTGGGGCCCAACGCCCCCTCCTTCCTCCTCTTTCCCTTCTTTTTCTTTCCTTTCTTTCCTCTTCCTATTTTCCTTTCTAGGCCTTCTCCTAATTTAAAACCTTTCTAAAAGTTTATATCCTATTTTTAATCTTCATTCCTAAAAATCTGAAATCTGATTTTATTTCATTATCTATTTTAAAAGTCATGCCTTAATTCTAAAATATGATATTATTCATTTTCTATTTTAATGTTTTTTAATATTGTGTCTTAAGTTTTTTTATAAATAGGAGTCCTTGTGTCTAGCGTAGGGGTCAATGTTTTGAAAGCTGATTTCCGTTTGTCTGAATATTTTCCCTATCGAGGGTTGTATCCGACGACAAGAAATGTGCTTAGGCTGTAACCCCGTCCGAGGTAGCGTTTATCTTCGCTATCTTGATTCCGATTAGCAGGCTGCGCAGCCCGCCGACATTCCCGCATATCTCCAGCACAGCCGGCCACTTCACCATCAGCCCAGCACCGCAAAAACCTATTGTTCCCTCCGCTTCTCGCCAAGTTCCTGCAGCTTCCTTCCAGGATTGCAACCACCCAGTTGCTGTCCAGATCACCGCTGATCCCTCTGCAGCTCCACTGCAGGTAGCCGCAGCCTCCTGCTGCCTATCCAGTCACCCATCCGGCTGTTCCTCTCCCTCCCTGCCCTCTGCTGCCTCATTCCCAGCAGGTCACAGTCTTCTTGAAGCCCTCCCCGCACCTCCCAAAGCTGCAACGCGCCCCCACCTGCAGTTCACAGCCTCTACCGCCTCCCTCACAACAGGTAGCAGTCCTCAGCGGGCCTTCCCAGCGCCTTAGCTGTAGCCCCAGCCTTCTTGTAGTCCTCCACCGCTAATGCCTCTACTTCTCGACTTCGGCAGCCATCTGTGCCTCCGCTCGTCGGCTTCGACCACCTTTCTGCACCATATCCGGATTCCGTTCTTCATCGACATTCCCCGCTTCCCCCGGCTGCGGTTCGACGCCTCGACAAGTGCTGATTTACTTTCATCCGACATCGCTTCGGCCATCACCGCAGCCCCGCCCGGACACGATCTCTCCGGACTCCTTCATCGTCTAGCTTGTTGTGTCTTTATGTGTTGAGTTTTTGTTGTAATGTTTGATTTATATTTTGGTTTGTGTAGTGTTTTCCTTTCTCTTGAGTCATCGTTGTAATCTTCTTTGAAGTTATTAGTAAATTTGTATTTTGCATCGTGGTTTGGGTTAACTCCCGTATCATTTGATTTAAGAGCTAACACAGCTCTGGTCTTATCTTAGGATTTTCTAGCATCCGCACCCCTCCCCAAACCAATATTTTTTTTTTCCACTTCTTTCTTTTCCTCCTCGCAAACGACATGAAGATAGGGCTGACGATCTCAACCCGTTCCACAGGGAAGATGCGAGCGACAAAGAATACTGTCAATGCCATTTTGGCATCCAATACCAGAGGTGACCACGAGAAGAACCCAGAGACCACCGCGACTTCGACTTTAAAATAGATCTTTCAGAATTTGATGGCGGTATGAATCCAGATGAATTCCTTGACTGGCTGCGTGCGATCGAACAAACTTTTGAGTACAAGGATATTCCTGAAGATAAGCGGGTCAAGCTAGCAGCTTATAAACTGAAAAAGCAGACCTCATTATGGTGGGACAACCCGCAACGTCAACGAACGAGGAACAATAGCGTTAAAATCACAAAGTGGGACAAAATGAAGAAAGCAGTGCTGCGGAAATACCTGCCTTCACACTACTACTAAGATATGTCCCGAAGTTCCACAACCTACAAAAGAGAGAGATGTCTGTAGTGGAATTCATTGCTAAATTTGATCAATTATAAATATAGTGCGACTTGGTCGAACAAGAGGAGTATACCATCACTCGCTACCTTGGACGCCTGAGCCCCACCATTAGCAATGTTTTTTTCGCTAAGTGACATGCAAACCTTTGCCTTGAAAGTTGAAAGGCAACAAAAGGAGGACAGATCACAGTCTTCCTTCCTGCAACAATCCTCATACAAGCCAACCTCAACAACTACAACTACCGACGAAGGCAAGCTAGGAATGGGAAAACCAGCATCCGTGAATGCAAAAACTGATCCAAGAAAAAAAGAAATCCGAGAAAGGTAGCTCTTTAGGGCCAATGACAGCCAGATAGTGTTTTAAATGCCATGGTTTCGGCCATATTGCCTCCAGCTGTCCCACAAGTCGAATTGTCTCTTTTACTGACCAAGGTGTCATGGAGAAAAACGAGGATGAAGAAACAGAAGAAACTTCCTAAGAATGGCTTTAGCTCCCAAAGGATGAAGGCAAATTACTAGTCATACAACAAGTCTTACAATCTATAATGGAGAGTTTGTAGCTTGATAATCGACAGTGGTAGTTGTGATTGTCGTATCAATACTAATGGTGACCAAGTTAGAATTACCAATGAAAAATCAACCCCAACCCCATTCCCTCACTTGGCTAAAAAAAGGGAATGAAATCACCATGGATTAACAATGCATTGTTGAGTTCTCGATAGACAACCAAATAAAGGAATAAGTATGGTGTGACATCGTTCTTGTGGATGCATGCCATATTCTATTGGGACGACTTTGACAATTCGACCACAAAGCTCAACATGACGGATTTAAAAACACATACTCATTCAAGAAAAATGACAAGCACATCATATTTCTATCAAGTAAAGGCACACGAGGAATCAACAACACCAAGGAGACAGTCGTTCCAAGAGCCACATTCATGCAGTCAGTTCAACCATAGTAGCACCACTGAGGAGATAATTGTTGGAGACTTTATCGAGAGGAAATGACATAATTCAACTTATGAGAAATTCGCAAAGAGATGTTCAGGAATTTTCTTATGGAAAATTTTGCAACGAGAAATCTTTCAACTACAACAAAGGCTTGCCAACTTCAAGAGGACAATCCAAAAAAGTCACCTGTGGTCACTATTGTGATTCATCAGATTGAAAGGATGAAGCGAATCCCTTCCACAGAGTAGTTTCTAGTGGTGAAGAACTAATACTCTAAGATTTGTCATGGAATCAGAGAATTTAGAATTTAGGAATGCAGGATAACTTGCCATATTTTAACGACCACATGGATTCAGACAAGTTCATTGAGTGACTCTAGGTTGTGGAGGATATCCCATCGTACTGAATGGTAAAGGTAGCCACCACCAAATTAAAGAAGAGTGCGTTGCTGTGGTGGGAAAATTTGAAGCACCCACGTCAATGAAAATTGATAAATAAAATCATTATCTTGTCCAAGATGAAACAAGTGATGCAGTGCAAGTACCTTCCAGTTCATCAAAACTGGACATGTTCTTGAGACAATATCTCCTGTAAAGGGTGTGCCAATATAGTATTAAACATAAAAAAGGAGTACACAAGGTACAAAAAGCATGCCCTTAGGCAAGACCAATAGGGTCTTATCACCATGGAGTATGTCAAAATGCTCCAATGATTTTGGAGCTGAAGTAAAAGAAAAAGCTATGTAGAAAAGCCTTTTGGGCACAAATATGTGTAGCTTGATTAAGCCCTAGAGAATAAAATGAAAAATAGCTTGTATAAAAAGAGTAAGGAAGCGAACTTGTCTTTTAGGTTTGGTTGCAGTCTCCAAAATCTTTTCTCTATATTATGGCTAAATAGTCCGTCACATCTTACATGCAGAGTTCAATCCGAAGATCAAGCTATAAGAGAACATCTAGGGAAACATTCAAGCTGACCCCGCCTGAGGAGAAATTAGTTCAAAATGGTGAGTAATATGTGGAGTCAACCAACATTCCCAAATCTATTCCAAACAGGAAGTTTGTCAAGTAACATGGTTTTGGGCACATGCATCAGATTGTCTAAATAGGAGTATGGTCTATTTCATTGACCAGAAAGCGGTTGAAAAAATAGACGGTTATTTAGGAGAGGTTGAAGACATCAAAGATGAATTTGAACTTCAAGCCGATAGGGAAGAGATACTAGAAAATCCAGTTGAGCCCAGGAGAAAGACTCAAACTAGATTAGCTTTGGTTGTTACATTGTGAGTCTTAGGAGTCGATACCAGAAATGGGATAGCCTCTGCGAAAGAAAGTGTCATACATCATGACCGATAGTTTACCTATTGGATGTTTGCCACTGAAAGTGATCCAACATCACATACATTTCATTCTAAAATTTGTTCTTCCAGACAAATTTGTTTATTGAATGGGTCCAGTCGAGTCTAAGGAACGGAAGAAGCGAATTACAAATTTAATGGCTCGAGAGTTACCTTGTGAAAGATTTAACCCAAGTAAAGTGTATTAAAGATGAAAATCAAAAAGTGCTTTTCTTAGAAAAAGATATTCAAAATAGGTGGGTGAGTAATTTTGAAAAGTTTTTTAATGATGTTTTGGAAAGTACGTGTGACCTTAGTGATCTTAATATCGTTAATAATAATAAAATATTTCATTTTTACCGTCGTATTAGTAAAAAAAGTTGTAGAGGTTTTAAAGAAAACCAACGGTGGAAAGTTGGTAGGACCTGATGATATCTCAATTGAAGTGTGGAAATATTTAGGAGATTTGGGAGTTTCTTGGCTTACTATACTCTTTAATATTATTTTGAAAACTTTAAAGATGCTTGAGGAGTGGAGGAAGAGTATTTTGGTCCCCATTTTTAAGAATAAAGGGAATGTAAAAGAGTGTGCCAATCATAGAGGAATTAAGTTGATGTGTCATTCTTTAAAATTATGGGAGAGAGTAATTAAACATTGGTTAAGTCGTATTACAAAGATTTCTCATAATCAATTTGGATTTATGCCGGGCAGGTCTACTTTGGAAGCTATACATTTACTGAGAGGTTTGACGGAGAAGTTCAGAGATACTAAGGAGGACCTGCATATGATTTTTATCGATTTAGAAAAAGCTTGTGATAAGGTTCCAAGAGATATCCTTTGGAGAGTTCTTGAGAAGAAAGGTGTTGATATGACTTATATTCAAGCCATTAAAGATATGTATACAAGAGTTGTTACTTGTGTTCGAACAGGAGGATTGACCAAATATTTCCCCATTTCTGTTGGTTTACATTAGATATCAACTTTAAGCCCATATCTTTTTTGTTTTAGTTTTGGATGGTCTTACTGAACACTTACAGGAGGATGTACCTTGGTGTATGTTTTTTGCCGAATTTAATCCTCCCCGGGGTAAAAAGAAAAGAAAAATTCAAGAAAAACTTAAATTATGGAGGTCTACTTTGGAGTCTAAAGGGCTTCATTTGAGTTGAACTAAAACTGAATACATGGAATGTAATTTTAGTAGCAGTAGCTCTAGTGACAGAAATGCAGCTATGGGTGATCAAATTATTAAAAGGTGTGAACGCTTTAGATATCTCGGGTCTATTGTTCAAAGTGATGGTGATATTGATGGGGATGTTATTAGAAAAATTGCAGTTGGTTGGATGAAGTGGAGGACTGCTTCGGCCTTATTGTGTGATAGAAATTACCTCTTAGACTGAAAGGAAAATTTTATAAGATGGTGGTGAGACCTGCAATGCTCTATGGCGTTGAATGTTGGCCTTTAAAAGAGAAGCATAAAACTAAGTTGTGTTGTTGAGATGAGAATGATTAGGTGAATGAGTGGCTTTACACTCTGTGACAAAATGCGAAATGAATATATCCTTGATGGGGTTGGTGTGGTTCTAGTGACGGGCAAAATTAGAGAGTTGTCTTAGATTGTTTGGTCACATGAAACATCGACCATCTGAGGTTTTGATTATAAGAGTAAATGTTTTAGAGTCGACTTATGTTAAGAAAGTCTGAGGTGGACCTAGGATGACTTGGGCATATTGTATAAAAACATGATCTTAATTTATTAGGATTAAATGAAAATATGACACTAAATAGGACACAATGGACAAAAAGGATTCATGTACCCGACCCCTCTTAGTGGGATAAAGGTTTTATTGTTGTTTTTGTTGTTGTTGAGAGTTACTTTGTGAGAATCTACATCTCCTTGCAGTTCTGGCTGAAGTTGTGTAAAAAAATGAATAGTTGTTTATTCCTTCAGGTGCTTTGAGTGTGACAACACTTCCAGGATGACTTATTAGGAAGTTATAATATCTTAAACACCTTCAACGTGGCCGAAATGATCCCATACTATGAGAGAGAAGCTTCGAGGGAGGAGGTCGAAGCTCCACGAACCTCGGGAGACTGGCACGAGGCTTAAAAGCACGCAGGTGTCTCCCGCTTCAAAACAACACTTTCAGAGCTAGTCGATCCTCCTTTGTGGGATTACCGCCTCTTTGTTTGGGGGGCCCACTCCTAGTTACCTTAGTGCTATTGTTTGCTTTTGTCGCTTTTAAATGGGAGTTTTGTCATGAGTTTTGTTCGGGATAGCCACCGGCGTCTCAGGTTTTCCCTTCTAGGGCAAAATTGAAGGGAGAGTGATGCTCCGACTATATTTCGCTTCCGAAGTGATGATTATCCTTCCTCTACCCCTTCACATCCTTCCCATGTTGTTCCTCATCACCTGTCATTTCTGCAGCCGGCCCAAGTAGCCTTTTATGGTTGCTTTTCTAATGTTTCAGCCTCTGCCATAAGATTCCTATCCCTCTTCTTTGCTGCCATCGCTGTCCCAACTCTTCATCTTCCCAGATGCTGCTCGAACCCATCCTCTTTGTTGCCATCGTTGTTCCAGCCTCTCTTTTGCTATTTCATGCAGCTGTCCGCAGCCTTTCCTACTTGCTGCCACCCCTCACCCAGCACATAGAAACCCTCACTTTGCTGCAACCTGCACCCTCCAATACCCCGACCTACCCATTCCAATGACCAAACACCACTTCTAATCCACATAATGGCTTCAAACCTGCATAAGCGATCACCACTCCTTTGGTATACAACCCTAGTTGAGTTTGTGTGTCATGTTTGTAGTTATTTTCTATTCATTTATCGGGTAGTAATTTTTTATTTGATTCAAGAAAAAAAATTTTTTTCTCTATTACTATTTGGTTAACTCCAGTATCACCACACTCATTAAAAAATAAAAAAAATAAAAAAAATGGTAGTATGATAAATGAAGGATATAAAGTTTAATCTGCATGCTATGATGACTAGATGTGAATTTCGATGTTGCTAAAAGAAAGGCAATCCATCCTAAGAAAAAAAGAGAGAATGAATGAATAAAGTGAAGAAATCACCCAAAAGAAAAGGAAGAAGAGAGAAATTTGATTTGATAATAAAAAGGTAAAAAAGAGTTGATATAAGAAAATGTTGCAAAAAATGAGGGACAGGTGTCAGAAAAAATCAGAATGCAAAGAGCTGGGAAGAAGATGGATGTTGATTACAGTTTCTTGTTTATGACCATTTCCTTAATATTTATCTCTCTTTTGTTTAGTAGGAAGTGTTGGGGCAATATGATCTCAGTGTCAAGATTTTTTCGAGCGGATTAATTTTATTTTGCTATTTTAGTTCAACTTGCTCTTCTGAAAGATCGTTGTAAAATTAGTGCAGTACGCGTTAAAGTTGGAGGAGAACCATTGGAAAGTCTGGATAATGTTGTAGATGGCACAACTTAATGAGATAATGTTAAATTAGGATATGTGCACAAACACACAATTGATTGATGATTATCATTCGAGGAGATGCTATGTTTATTTTGACCCTTGTGTTGTATCACTTGGCAACTGTAGTAAGTAGAGGAAGGGATGGGTTGCTGAATTTTAAGGATCTGGGCTAACACATTCGACCACGTTGCAAAGTGCTGTTGCTTGGTGTTTTTATCCATGGGAGCATCGAGTAAGTGGAAGAGAAAATTCCTTTCCGATGGATGTTAGAAATTCTTAATGACCATTAACAAATGGGACAAAAGGATAGCTTTGCTGAAGGTGAAGGTTAGTTTTTTTATTGGGCAACCACTAGATCTTGGAACGAGTGTTCTGGTTTGTATTTTGAGCCATGTTTAATCAGGCTTGCTCAACTTGAACCTTTTGAACTTTTGGTTAGGAAAGACCGACCTGATTAATTTGTGTTAAAAAACTTTGGCCAAGTCAAGTCACCTTGAATTGTTGTTACGAAACTGACTTGCAATTAAAATTTGGCTAGGGCTCAGTTTGGTGTTAGTGCTTTAGTTCAAATTCCTTTCTGAACGTTAAACAAAATTTTGTGATTTATTTCGTATTCATTTTTTATTACATTCAGTAATCATGCGCTTTGACTATTGGCTATCTTGAACACTAGCGAACAAAAATGTTAGCCTATTCACCTCCATGTTTAGTTTTCTATATTAGCCGTGGAAATTTGGTCACGTCATCATCATCATCCTCATCATCATCATCATCAGTCTTATCTCAGCTACTATTTAAGGTTGACTTTAAATCTTGTTACGGCTGGCTAGATTTTGCGGTTGAACTTCCAGTTTGTTTATTTAGGCTTGGAACTAGCTAACGACAGTTTTGCAATTCCTTGAATTGCTTGTGCTGCTCATTTAGTTTGAGCAGTGCGCTGTAGACGAATTTAGTGGTTTAGACTGACTGCTGAATTCCTGAGTCAACGTTCAACAAATCAGTAAGTTCAAATAGAACTTGTGAACCCAACAAAATATTTCATGTTAAGGAAAAGCTAACCTATTGTCACAAATTTTGAATCATGTTGGTTCTTCTCCCGGTTTAAGCTCAAAATTGAATTGTTTTAGACTGGTTTCCGTCAAACAACGCTGTGTTAAGCCCTTGTAGAAAACTACTGTCTGATATACCGTTTATGTTTTAAGTTCTAATCAGAACATTTTCCTCCAAATTGAGAGAGCTTAAAATAGGGCTCATCTCCAACTGAACACTTCGTCCTAATTATGAGATTTTTACGCCCAAATAAGCCAATATACACCAGTTTATGTTATAGTAATGAGAATCCTTGCATTTGGAGCGGAAAGTGTACATGGAATCCCACATTTCCCACGGGATTGGATTGTACATGATTGAGATAATTTCCCACGTAAGCAGGAAGTGAGCGGGATTCCATCTCATTCCACACCAAAACAAGTATTTCTTGCCTATGATTACTTTCGGTTCTTTTGGGACCTAAATTTATTATATTCCTGAATTTGAATTATGGTTTTTTTGCTTGAGGGTCGGTTTATACGTTATTTTCTAGTTTTAGGGACTTTTGCTATTGTTATTGTGTTTAGTGATATTTTTATCAATTTTATATTTTTCGGAGTGTTGTTCATTTGTTGTTGAAGGTGGTGTCTCTATCTTGCTCAGGAATAGGTGGTGGAACCCCACCACCATTGCATCTCGCCGATTTGCCATTTTCTCGTTGTTTTCAGCCATGCAGCCATCAAGCTCTCTATCACATGTTGTTTAACAAGAAATCAACTTTTTCCTGCTCTCGGTTTGTTGCCCAACCTCTGTTCATGCTGATTTTTTGCTGCTACACATGCTCTTACTCCTATTGCCCGTCCTACTACTCGTTTAACACCTTTTGGTGCTGTATTATAGCTTCTAGGAGCCCTAGAACAATATTATCTGATATAAGAGCCTGACAAATCTATATTTTTAGAGATTTCTTTTTTATGCACCAACTCTAAAATTCCAAAAAAAAATCCCCACCATATTTAAATCATTTCTACTGCAATTCCTAGTCATAACCCTAAATTTTAAAAATTCTACGTTTCTTCCTTCACAAAAATTTTACTTCGACATCTACCACAAAAATCTTATACTATAACCAAGCTACATTCGTTGAAACCCTGATCGGAAGAAATTGACAAAATGCCGCCTAGTAGAAATCTTCTAAGATTTATCTAAGAGCTTACTATGGAGGATATGCAATAAGAAATCTTTTAACTATAATAATGGTTTTTTGCAATTGAGAGAAGAGAGGCTAGAGAGGTCATCCATAACCACAACGATGACTCACCAAATCGAAAGAAGGAATTGAATATCTTCCACCAGACAATTTTTAGTGATGAAGAACCAGTACCCCATATATTTGGTATAGAATATAAGTGGAGAAGCTAGAATTTTGGAGTGAAGATTAACTTGCCAAATTTTGACTGTTGCATCGATCCAGATGAGTTCATTGAGTAGCTTTAGGCAGTGGAAATGGTTTTTGAATACAAGAATGTCTTCACCTGACAGAAGGGAAAAGCTATTCTTCATTAAGTTAAAAAGAATGATCTCTATGGTGGGAAAATTTAAAATGCATATGCCAATGTAAGGCAAAAGCAAAATTATTACTGTCTAAATTGAAAAGTAAGATGCAGCGTATGCATACCAATACATTATAAGCAGGATGTGTTCTTGAGATTTCACCACTTAAAATAGAAATATCTCCGAGTAGAGGAGCACACAACTCAATTTCAACATTAATGTTAAAATGTGAATTGGTTGAACCCGAAGAGAACACTATAGCTTGATATTTGGGGGGATTGAGACTGACAATGCGATTGTTTCAACTCTATTGGACAATACATGATATCCAGACACTAGCCCTGAAGGTCGAGAGATAACACTGCAACATTAGGTATAGGATTCAACCATCGGGATCAGACAACAAGAGTCTATTCACTGGAGCATTAAATTGACCTGGCCGGAGGAAAGCCCAATTCAGAGGAGAAAAAGTGGAGATCTCTAACAGTCGTAAATCTGTCCCAGCTAAGAAGTGTTACAGGTGTTTCAAGTGCTTTGTGTTCCCTATCTGTGACGACGGGATTAGGGCAACGATGAAGCCGATGTCTGCTTTGGCCGCTCTATCAGCTTCATTTGCTTAGGTAGATTTTTTCCTCAGTTGCTTTGCCGATTACTGCATTCATTTTTTTTTTTTGGCTTTGCCAGTTTTTGTGTTAGGTTTTTCTTTTATTCAGATTGACTGTTGATCATCGTTCAACATTAAATGACATCGATTATGGTTGGTGAACGAAAACATCTTGTGATAGGGTTGGTTTCATCAATGGGTAAGATTACAAATAAAAAGTTAAATGACATCAATTTTTATTGAAATAAATTTATGAGACAATATGAAGTATTTTTCAAGAGATTCACCTTATTTTTAACCCCCTAGCTGAGATTAGTTGAATTATTTTGAGTGGATGAGACTGGATACTAAACTATTGATATAAATACGAAACTCCATAGAACCTAATCAATCTAGTTATATTAATCATTGCTTCTGTGTTAAAGATGTGTTGGATAAATTAGTTTTTCTGTTTTCTGAGAGAGAACCTTTTTCAAATCCTTGAGGTATGCAGGAGTTCTATCGAGTTGAACAACAGGATCAATCAATTAACACGTATCACATGCACTTTAAATGTGTGTATACATAATTAAACACACTATTTCCCTTCAGTACTGATGTCCAGATTCAGCAGGATCAAAGAGAACAAATGGGTGTTATGAGTTTTCTCGTTGACCATAACTCTCAGTATGATGATGTCAAATGACAGATCTTATTTGTCCCTAGATTTACTACTATAAGGGAAGCTTTTACTAGAGTATTGCGTACGATTCTGAGTTATCAAGCCTCTTTAGTACACCATCCTAATTTTCTTGCTAGTCAAAAAAAATATAGACATCAGGAGATCTCAGTTTTATTTCATTTGCAGAAGTGGAATTGTGAATTTTAAAAATCAATGGTCAAAGTTAGTGTGTTATTACTATTATGAACTTGGTAATATGAAAAGAACGTGTTAGAGGTTGCTCAAAAAGTACTAGAACGGTTTTAAATCATAGTCAACTCATATAATCACTACTAATGAGGCCTCTTAGAGTCAGAATAATGATACTTGTCTTCTTTTCTCTATTACTCAATGAGTCATTGACTCTTGTGCTACAGATCACATGATAGGTAATCCAAAAACTCTTTTCTACCTTTCATAATCAGTTTTCTCTTGTTATTTTAGCAGATGGGTCTACCTCTAATTTTCTAGGCTTTGACATAATTAATGTTACACCCGCAATGACTCTAACTATTGTATCTTATTATTTCTCAAACGTTGTTTATGTTAGGATCTTATGACGAAGAAGATTATAGGTAAAAGACGGGTATCAAGATCATTCATTTTATATAATGACGTGCTTTTACCTGTAGCCTAGCATAACAGCTTATCTTCTTTTGAGAACCATTGTCGACTAAGACATCCATCACCATCAATACTTAAAGGGTTGTACCCTAAATTTCAACAACTATCATCTTTATTTTTTGAGGCTTGTCATTTTGTTGAACACCATTGTTTGTACTCTATTCCTAAAGTTAATAAAAGAGCAAGTCATAGTTTTGAGTTGGTTCATTATGATATTTGGTGATCTTGTCCTATTTTTCTAATGAATTGCAATATTGTCACTTTGTGGATTATTTTTCTCATATGACTTAATTTTACTGTGTATAATCTCATACTGAGTTATTATCACATTTTAATTTTTTTTATGTTGAATTTAAAGCTCAATTAATGTTTTAGTTAAGATTCTAAGAGTGATAATGCCCAAGAATATTCTTATGCATCTTTTAAGATGTATATGACATAAAACGAGATGGCTCACATGTCGATACTCCATTCCAAATTGAGTAGATGGATGGTTGTCTCTAGGACTATGGAGGACTAACTTAGAGAGTTAGGTCCTTTCTTGGACCGGTTGGTCCTCAAGGAGAGGGGCTACTGACCCTACACCTCTCCCTTTTTTTCTCTCCCTCCCTTATTCCTTCCTAGTGCTTTCCTATTATAAGTCCTTACCAATTCTAAATTTTGATTTGTTTTACTCATCCTTGACTAATCTAATTAATATTAGTTTATTCATCTTTGCCTAATATGAATTCTTATTATTTTTATTCTTCTTTCTTATTTTAAACATTGCTTATAATAAGTCATAGCACTCATTATAAATAGAGGGTTTTATGCTTAGAGTTTTTTTTTAATTTTGTTGTGTTTACTATTAGATTTTCTGTGTGGAGTCCTTTTCCCTTTTGTAGGGTTGTATCCAAAGAGATGGTGGTGCTTTGGCTGTATCCCGACATTGTATTTTTCTTTTTACCATCCCTAATTCTCCTCCCCGCACCAGCAGCGCCAAGCCTCCCCATCCTTCATCCCCGCACCCAGCCACCCTTTCTCCAATGGCTTACTCTTGTTGTCCAGGTCCCCGGCTGTCACCCTAGCTTCAACTGCGCATTCCCTACAGTCCAGCATTGTTGTCCCCCTTCTTGGCCTTCATCCCAGCCCCGGTCATAGCTATTTTGTAGCGAAACCTGTTGCCCAACCACCCATCTTTGATGTCCCTGTAGTTTTGCAACTTCTCTTTGCTGCCACCATTATTTCTTTGTTGCTAACACCCCTGCCAACCATCCCGACCCACCTAGCCAACCTCCATTGCCCAGGGAATACACCTTTGAGGTGATTGCTAATGTCTTTCATGTATTGTGTTGTTTATTTATGTTGTGTTGTGTTGTAATCCTATTTCCCTATTAATAAAAGTTTGCTTTGTGTATTTTTGTTGTTTTTCCTACTTGGTCCAATATTATTTGGTATCGGTGCTAGGCTAACCCTAATTTTATCCCAGGGTTTCCTTGCATCTACCATAAACCAAATACTTTCTTTCCTACTACCAAATATTTTTTCCACAACCCAAACCCTAACCCCACCAAATTTTTTCTATCCTATTCCTTAATTCCTAGCCATGCCACCTTGCAAATATATGCTCGAGCCTACCTTGGAAGAGATAAGGTAGGAGCTCAGCCGCCTTAAACGAAAACTTGCAGAGATTGAAGAATTAACACAGGAAGTTACCTTCGACCGAGATCTGGAGAGAAGAAGAGGCGAAGAGGCGAGAAGGATGAGGATCTGAATCCCTTCCAGTAGAGACAACTATAACGACGAAGAAGATAGGCACCTCGTTTTGGAATCCAGTATCAGAGGAGGCCTAGAGAGGAAATATCATTTGAAGGACATAAACTTCAGCATCTAGGTAGATCTGTCAGAGTTTGAAGGGGGTACGAATCTTGGGAAATTCATTGATTAGTGGATCTTCTCAAGTGTAAAGATGTGCCAGAGAATAGACGGTTCAAATTAGCGGCTATCAAGCTGAAGAAGAGTACTTCTTTATGGTGGGAGAACTGACAGAGGCAGAGAAAAAGAGAGTGCAGTGATATGAGTACTAGATTAGAGAAGATGAATAGATCAATGCAAAGGAAATATCTCCCACCCCATTATTGCCATGATGTGTTTCTAAGGCTCCATCACTTGCGGCAGAGGGATTTGACAGTAGAAGGATTCACAAAGCAGTATGATCATTTGCAAATGAAGTGTGATCTGACGAAGCCGTAGGAGAATACAGTAGCTATATATTTTTGGGGCCTGAAGCCTAGTATTATCAATATGGTGCAACTACAGCTGTTGTGGACCCTGGGGGATGTCCAAACATTAGCCTTGAAGATGGAAAGACAACAAAAGCAGAGCTGACAACAGTCATCCATCAGACAGACAAGCACAATTACCACGACCGACGTGGGTACCATGGGAGACATATGCAGGGTTGGGCAAGAGGAACAGAGTGGGAAGAAGCAAGAGAAAAATAGTTCCTCCAACGCTGTAGCGGCTAGGAAATGTCTACGACCACAAAGCCTCTAACTACACACCGACAGAGTAGTCACTCACAGATTAGGGTGTCGTGGAAGAGGTTAGCGGGGGGGGGGGGGGGGCACTGCTGGGGACTAGAGTGAGATACAACATTTTCCCCCAGTTGAAGTAGAGGCACTCGTAGTTTGACGAGTAATCTGCAGTGGCTTCACTGTAACATTTTCTACATCCATTGCACAGTGAACGAAAATGTATGCAGCCTTATCATCAACGGCGGGAGTAGCAAGAACGCGACATCGACTCAAATGGTAGATAAATTGGGACTTATGACGCAGAGACATTCCCAGCTGTACTTACTGACGTGGCTGAAGAAGGAGAATTAGGTCATTATCGACTAGAGGTGCTTGGTAGAGTTCTCGATAGGAAGCCAATTACATGACCAAGTGTGGAGTGATGTGGTCCCTATGAATACCTGCCACCTTCTGTTGGGACGCCTGTGGCAGTTTGACTGGAGGATTAAGCACAATGGATTCAGGGACGTATTCGTTCACCAAGAATGAGAAGCACATCATCCTACTACCCTCAGCAAAGTCTGAGATTACAAGAGCCCTTACCAGCAGAGTGGCATCCGTGGGACATAGTAATGTCACCAGACGAGAGGACTAAGACTCTCTCTACAGATATAGGACAGTGACGGCTGAGGGTATGTCAGGACTGAGACACTCGATCGATGTCATGACCGTGTAGGACTGATCAAATTTCTCACACTACATGCCACATTGAAACAATCATGGGTGATTTTGGGAAGATTCAACAATATAGGCATGGTTCATAGTCTCGAGAGGACAAATCGATATGGAAATTTTCTCGCGAGCTAGGGAATTCCATCAGGTTCCTTAGAGGGTGTTGCAGTCGCCGGTGGGATCCCGGTGTTGATGAGATTACAGACAGAGAATCGAAATTTTCTACCAATGAGGTCGAACGGGGACTATGGAAGACTAGCCTAGAGAGTACGATATGGTTTTTTGCTCGATTGGCCTATCCTCAAGGGGAGGGGCTGCCGACCCTACATTTCTCCCTCTTTCCTGCATAGTAATTTCCTATTATAAGCCCTCACCAATTCTAAATTATGATTTATTTTACTTATCATTGCCTAATCTGAAATCATATTAGTTTATTGTTCTAATCTTAATTCTTATTATTTTTATTCTTCTTTCTTATTTTAAATAATGCCTAAAATATCTCCTAGTCCAAAGTATAATTAGGTGGTGTTTTGCTTAGAGTTTTCTTTAGTTTTTGTTGTGTTTGTTTTCAGATTTTCTATGTTGAGTCCTTTTCCCTCTTGTAGGATTGCATCATCTTTGGAGGTGTTGGTGCTCTGGCTGCATGTTACTCTGAGGTGGTATTATATCTTTCTTCTTACTATCCCTACTCCAAATCCCTCCCCTCCCCCGCTCCACCAGCCGCTGATCTTCTCATCCTTTATCCCGCACATAGCCAGCCTTCCTCCAACGACTTTCTCTTGTTGTCCAGCTCCCTGGACGTGACCTCAGCCTTTAACTACCCTGTCCCTACAATCTAGCATTGTTGTCCCCCTCCTCAGCTTTCATCCCAGCCTAGTGATAATTGTTCAGCTGCTTATCTCATTTCCTCGTGTTACCTATAATCAATTATATTTCATTTCTTGATCGTTTGTTGTGTCTCTCAACTCTTTTGATGTTTCAAGGTCTATTTAGCTAGCCCTGATCTATTCTGGTTGGCAGGTGGCGATGCTTGATAAGGTGAATGAATGCTTTTGCAGAAAATGGAACTTGGGAACTAGTTGTATGCGAGTCCTTACAGTTAAGTTTCATTTTGATGGATCTGTAGCTTGTCTCAAAACTTGATTTGTTGTTAAGGGCTTTGCTTGATCGACTACTTGGACACATTCTCTTCAATAGCTAAGTTTACTTCAATTCGCTTAGTTTTGTCCTTGGTCGCAATGAATAATTGACTCTTGCAGTAGCTAGATGTAAAGAGTGTTTTTTTGCATGGTGATTTTTTAGAAGAGGTATAGATGAAGAAACCGTCTGGTTTGTTACTCTTGAGAGTCTAGGAAAGTATGTCTTCGGAAGTCCTTATATGGATTGAAATAAAGCCCTCGAACATGGTTTGAAAAATTTAGCCAAGCAGTAGGTTTTGAAAAATTTAGCCAAATACTAGAAGGTTTTGAGATGCAGAAAAGTAGAAGCAAACACACTATATCCTATAAGCAGTCTACTTTGGGAATCATTCCATTTGTGGTTTATATTGATGATATTATTATTTACTGGAATGATGTAAAGGAAATATTATCATTGAAATTATTTCTTCAAAATCACTTTTGCACTAGTGATTTGGGTTCCTTGAAGTAATCACATGGTGTCATATAAACAATCTACTTTGGGAATCATTCTATTGGTGGTTTATATTGATGATATTATTATTTACTGGAAACGAAGTGCAAGGAATATTATCATTGAAATTATTTCTTCAAAATCACTTCCGCACTAATGATTTGGGTTCCTTGAAGTATTTTTTAGGGATTGAGTTGTAAAGGAGCAAGAAGCGTATATTTTTATCGCAATGGAAGTATGTTTGGATTTGTTAGCAAAACAGGGAAATCAAGGGGCAAACCTTGCAATACATCGATGTTTCCTAATTAGCAACTTATAAAGGATGTAGAGCATTCTAATGATCCTGAATGGTATATGAAGTTAGTGGGACAATTAAACTCTCACACTAACTCATTTTGGCATTGTGTATTCAATTTGCACTATAAGACAATTTTTGTCTTTCCCTACAATCCATCATTGGTCAGCTTTTGAACAAATATTAGGATCATGGACATAAACATATTGAATGTTTCCTTGATGCAGATTGGGCAAGTTTCAAGATTAATCGAAGATTCATTACTGGATATTGCGTCTTTGTTTTTGGTAATATCACCTCATTAAATAGTGAAACAGAATGTAGTGTCACTATCCAGTTTGAATCTGAATATCGAGTGATGATACAAGCTTCAAGTAAATTGATGTGGGTCTCTCAACTCTTAACCGAGATGAGTTTTAAGATGACAGTTCTGGCAAAGCTACGTTGTGATAACGAAGTTGCAATTCATATTTTCTTAATGTCCTCTATTAATGAACTAAACACATTGAGATATATTGTCATTTTGTTCATGAAAAGATTCAACATAATTTAATTTTTATAGCTCATGGGAAAACGATATTATCTGGTCTTTGTTTTATCTTCTTAAATATTGAATATTTTCTCATATTTTATTTGAAAATGTTTTTTGCTTTTATTGTGCAGGGAGATTGAGAATGCTCCGGGCTTTTCAAGATGGCTCCATTTGCGATTAGACGTCAAAGGCCATCTGTTTGTAAGAACCGCTATTGAAGCAGCAAAATTGGTTGTGGTGATGCAGTAATTATTTGCATATTCTTCTTCTTTTGTAACTTGTAACATTGGGATTTGCCCCGCCTCCCCCTTTTTTTTTTAACTTATTATTCTTCTATTTTGTTAGGCATGCTTAATTTATGATTTTTCATACCGAAACGTAGCCATTTTGAAATAAAATATGGCAAGGAATTCTGAAGGATTAACCATATGGTATAGGCTGCCTTGGCTTGAACTGTTCTTTGAGATATCTGTGTACACATTTTGTTTGTATCTTTAGAAAATTATTTTTGGAAAAAGAAAAGGAATAAATAATGGTCTATTAACTATAAATAGTTGGAAAATTTATGATCTTGATGAATTGTTATGTTGATAATAATATTGGTTTGAATGGATATAATAGCCTAAAGTTATGGGCAAGAAGTATTTGAAGATTGAATCGCATCAAAACCACTTTGAGGAAGTCGACTTCTTAAATTCAAGTTCAAAGGTTCGATGCTCCTGCAAATAAGATTGAAGACAATCAAGAACGGTTTTGCAGCATTCTTAAACGGCGGAAAGAAAATAAGCTGCAATGATTAATTGAATAAGAGCAAGTATTCTTTTTTATAAAAAATTGCCTTTTAAAATGGTGAAGTTAGAGGAAGGCAAGGAGATTTGGAATCATGATCTAATAATTACAGTGGTTGTACATAGAAATTATGGCACTATGAATCTCAAGAAGATTCAACAATTTAGGGGAGAACAAACATCGAAGGGCAGACCCATGGACAAAAACCTAAAAACTCTATTAGATGAATGGGTCTCAAAATCAATGTTATAAGGAAGAGTATGTGGCAGCAGCTCATCCAGTCACAAGAGAAACAATCATTTGAAACAACACTTGGATGCAATTAAGACTTAGTTCGTATTCCCACATCAGGGACGATCAACAACCTTCTCCCATAATATATAAGGTTATCTCTTAGATTGTGGTGATCAACCCTCTGCAAGACAAACTAGCTTTGCTATGTCGATAAAAGTTCTTCGATGAGAGTCAATGGTCAACATTCATTAAATAGATCGATAAGACTTAGCCGATCAGTTACATCAACTCACGAGCGGTAGATTATAAGCTGACTAGTAACTTTTACATATCGTAGCCTTTCGACAGCAAAAATTGAGTTGCTTGTTTTCCTACAGTAGACCCATCAGGACTTCAACTAAACAATCGATCGACAAAAGCCAATCAAACCCACTTGAATGACAAAGCTTGATGAAGCCTTACCAAGTTCAGCCAGTCGAGCCCGAGAGCAATAAGCTCTTGGACTCAAAGGAGTAAAATGCCTAGAATGACATGTATAATTTTCACTTGAGTAGGGACATAAATGTAACTTCACCTATTACACCCTCATTGTCTATAAATAGAGTTATTTGATTATAAAAGGTTGCACAACTCCCACATTATATTGTTCCTTACTGTGCACTCCCTCTTCTGTCTCTCGTTGTCTGCCTTCCTCTTTCTTTATTTCTCTTTCATGTTCTTTTATTTATTCATTAAGTGTAATTCACATGATAGATTCAGATTCAACATTCTAAAAAGTACGGTGAACATAGATCGTGCTAACAACAATAAAAGAAGAACAGTTAAAATAAGAAATTGATACGCAATAAAATTACCTACTTTAATATATACATTTTATGCTAATTTTTAAGGATGCTATATTTAATGAAAGACATTTTGTGTGTATTTTATTCAGGTAGAAGAAATGAAGTTTAAGAACAAAAAGAGCAAAAATAGAGCAAAATAGGGGTCAAATAGTGCAAATAGAGCAAATAAGCAAAAATTGACCCACCACCAAGGCGCTAGGATCTGACGCTTCGGCGTTAGGTAGTTACGATGGGCTTCTAGAAGGTTAGTGCCTAGGCGCCAAAAAAAGGTTTTGTCATTTTTATATAGAATTTGGACGAATTTTGAAGACGTGTCTGAAGTGGCCCTTGTTGATTTTAAGAGCTAGACTTAATAGAGCCATTTGGTGGGGTGGGGGAGTAAGGTTGTTGTTGGTTGTTGATGTTGTGTGTGTGTGTGTGTGAGTGAGAGAGAGAGAGGGTGGTATCTAGAGAGATTTTAGAGTCTAGTCTTAGTGTGAGTATTGTGTGTGAGTTAGAGTCTTGTTTTAGTGTGCTTATTGGAGGAAGAAGACAATAAAGTAACTCTAAAGGATTTACTTGGGGAGAAGTCTAAAATAAGTATCTTGTGTATTTGTTTTAAGTTTTGTTTTCTGGTATAAACTTGGATTTCAATATATATCATGTTTTATTGTGTTATCCCTATGAATTTTTAGTAGTTTTCTTTATCTTTCTTGAAATTTTCTTTTATTCCAAAATTGTGATGGTATTTTCACTAACTCCTAATTTTTTTTGCAAACTGGTCATTTGTAATGTTAAAATCTGTTGTGAAACATAATAATCCTTAAGGGCAAAAATTTCATCCAACTAGTGAATGTCACACTAACCTTAGGATGAGGGGAATTAAGTTCTAAGGTGAGTGCAAATAGATAGGGATATGAGTTTTGATGGGCATAAAATTGGTGATTCTAGGGTGACAAACTAAAATCTTTACCAATTTGGTCTTGAGTTTTAAACTAAGGCTAGATGTTAGTCCTATAGAGAGGGCACAGTGAGTAATCTAGAGGAGAGAGGTGATCCCGATTTTTATATGTACGGATTTATGTAGTTGACACCACTACAACGCCAACAACTTGATCCTTATATGAAAAGTAAGTTTTGTAAAATATATATAATTATAGACAATTAATAATGAGATTCTACGCAAGTATACATATCGTTATCAAGTAATAATGAACTTTCTATTTAGCCCCAAATATCTATCCCACGGGGAAGGTGTAAGTTAGCAATGATAAATTTTATCTGGAAATTTGCAGAAAATCAAACGAAATCACTGTCACTAATTTTGAATGTTGGGATATTAACCAAATTAAATTACTTAACTATTAGCAAAATGGAAATGCAAATTTTTAATAATAACTACTAATCTACTAACTGTGTTTATGTAATGAAGATTTCTTATGTGAAAAAACATCCTTCCCACTACAATGAAATTTTGGTGAAATGAGATGAGATAAATGTTTATAATATGTATTGTGTCAAATAAGAGCAATTTTAATTTTCTACCCTGATACTGTGCATAGAACATCATTAGTTAATCTTAGGTGTAGTCACTAAATCTATGACTAGGTTAGGAGGATACCAACTTCCACTCTAGAGCTCCCAGTTCCATTCACCTGAAGGCTAACTCTCGCTTTAGTTTTTAAACACTATGACCAAATTGGGAATTTTAGTCCGTCACTCTAAAGATTCTCCAATTCTACACCCAAAAAAGAATATTTTCCTATTTATTTGCATTTAATTTCTTGAACGAATTTCTTCTTCATGAAATCAAATGTGACCCTCACTGTGTTGTAGAACGCTTACCTCATTTCCCGGATCACATGTTTCACAACATTTTTTAACAAATCAATTGACCAAATTAAAAAGTAATTAAGTTCGAAGTTGAAAAATCATCCAAATTTATTTTATATTTGAATTATGAAACATTCATTTTATCTCTTCATTTCACCATATCTCAGAGTAGGGAGAAAGATAGAGGGGACTACTCAGACTTCATGAGAAAGATATGACAAAGCACAAATTTCATATATAAAAGAAAGTTCATACAATACTAAATAAGCAAACAAACTTATCTGGAAGTCTTTCTCAAAGCAAATTCTTTGTAGCATTTCCTTAGAAATGCATGAAGGAGTCTCTTTCTCCAACACTCTTACAGAAAGTTGCACACTAAATCTCACAACAAAAAACTCTATACTATGAAAATAAAATTACTAATTGACTCCAATATGGTGGTGGAATGAAGATGAATTATGAAAATGTGGCGTGGTGGAACGTTGTGGAGTGAAAAATGAACGTAGAGGAGCCCCTTTTTGAAGAAATTCGGCTCAAATAAAGCCCAAGGTCGGTTCTCCAAGTGGAGCCTGTAGAACCTCTTCAAAAATCATCCAAATACATCGAACCTTCTAGAAATGGGGCCCGAACCACCTTTGGCGCTGTCAGCGCTTTTCTCCAGCTTCAGTTGTTCTGCGCTGTCGGCGCTGCCGACGCTAACCTTGGCGTTGCCGGCGCTGAGTATTTCCTTAAAAATGTCATTTTGACTCCAAATTTTATCATTCTTGCTTTAAGCCCTAAAAATCAACAACCTGTAAGATAACATCAAAATACCTTTGATTAAAGTGCAATATCACAAAAAATAAGTATAAAATATGTGTCTAAAAATGCATATATTTTCGATGTATCAAAATCCCCCAAATTTACATGTTACTTGTCCTCAAGTTACTTCTTTACTACATAAAAATATGACTTTTGGTAAATAATTTAACTTCTAGACTTTCATATTTTAGTTCTCTAAACATAATAGTTTAACTTAAGAAAAATTTAAAACAATTCCAGTTAATATTAAAGGTGTAAAGATATTCAGTAATTAAGTCTAAGGTTTTTGATCCTCTATTTCTTTCAAGAAAAAAATTGCAATTTGTTATATTAAAGTCACTTAGGAAATTCATATTAAAAAGAGCTTCATAAAAATTTATTAATAATTAAGTTACTTGTCAAATCAAAAGTTTAGAAAATGTATCTAAGTCTTTTTTCCTTAAGCTGATTCAAGTGAAACCAATTTTTAATTAGGCATCTCCTCAAGCTTCTCCCCACATCTTTTCTTTTTGTGAGGATTACTATATCTGGATGGCCTTCAATGATTTTGAACTTCATTATCCTCTTCATAAAGTTAAAAACACATACAACAAACAAACAAAAAGATCACCAGTCATCATCTTCCTCATCACCGACAACTAACTTTTGCTGCTGATATGGAGTATAAGTAGGGTGAATAGGGAACTGAACTGTATGGTCACCCCTCAGGTATCTCACTAAAGCATCATCATAAGCAACATCATACTCAAATTTCTAGCGAACAAGATCATCAGTGTGAGCAATTCTGGCCTCCATATTTTGCATCGTATGATCCATCAAAATATCTCCCCGTTGAATCATCACCTGGTCCAACAACTCCCTGTTGCTGGGGTCACCTAAAGTAGGCTCACTAAAAGTAGGGGTTCTATAGTAGAAGGAATATCTTTGACATGTCTTCCAGATCTCCAATCAACATGTGACTCATAAGTCTTGATGTTGGGAGGCCCAATCGGTCTCTGAGGCTCAATCCTCTCCTCATCAGGTCTGAAATCAACTTCTGTGTGCTCACAAAGTGTGTAAATGAGAGCAGGGTGTGCTAATCCACCATTGGTCTCTCCTAGAGAAATAGATTGAATGTTCGATATAAATGATAGAGCCTACATTTATATCCATCACTTGCTGAATACAGAAGTTCAGGATGGCTCTTTCCTTGGTCACTTCACTATGATGGTTTGTTGGAATCATCTTCCTAGAAATAAAATAATGTCAAACCTTAGACATTACATTTAACTTAGAAAGGGGAAAGTTAACTTTAACTCCATTCTTTATTTTCCAAGACCTTTTCTTACTAATTAGAAAAGAAATAACTTCAGCTAAGGCTTGATCTGTAGTAGAAAATGAATGATACTGGCATTTACAAACATCTTCTAATTGATAAAGCTCATTGATTTTTCTTATAGTAAACTCCACCATTTTTCCTTGAACAAAAACAAAATCATCGAAGCCTTAGGAAGGTTGACATAAAATTCCATCACAATCCCAACTATCTCATCGACAGTAAAATAGCAGAAGTTTTCTCACTGTCGAGCGATAATCAATAGTTCAACTTCTCCTCCCGGATTTTTAAAACCTCGGTCCTGAATCAAACTTTTATTTACTAGAAGACTATGAAATCGAGCACTAGCTCTAAAACTTAAATCCACTAAGTAGGAGTTCTTCACCAAAGCATTTTCTCAAAATCTCTAAAAAAAAATTCAAAATTTTGGATCGAGTCAATGTGAGAAAAATCTTTGGTGAAAATAAAAAAAATTTACTTTAAAGTGTAGCTCTTACCTAGAGAAGATGAAATCCGAAGTTCCATTCCTCTAAATCACCTCAAATTCGCCCAAAATCAAGCCCTAGGTGCAAAACCGAAGGTTGAAGGTCTTAAAGGGTAAAAATGGAGGTTTGCGGTGAAAATCTTCAATTAAAGATTAATTCGTCGCTCTCGGGTCGAAGGTTCCGTCGACTCCAATGCCAGCGCCGTTGCCGCTGAAGGACCGATATTTACTATTATGATTTTCAAATATTTAGATTCCTTTCAATTATTTCCAAAGTTTTTAGTATTTTTAAACACAATTTTTTATGAATTCATAAATATACATTTCACAAACAATCATTTTCACAAACAACAACAAACTGTCTTTTATATTTGAAAATACACTTTTTACAAACACATTTCACAAATCACAAATTCACACCTTTTAAGCAAACTAATTATAAATCAGCGCCGAAATCAAGCCACAACATTAAACGCTGACTCAAAACCATACACATAATCAAAGTTTAGAATTCTAAAGCAAAAACAAACCAAATCAAACCTAACCAAATCCACACAATTACACTAAACACATAAACACTTTTAAACAAGTAGAGAATTCACAATCTTCAATCATTCAGCCTCATCTTCAGTGCTTTCACCTCCTCTAATATCTCCCATAGATTGGTAAAAAGCATATAGGTTGTAGAATGATCAGTACGGGAATTGATCTGTCAAATTTTCTTCAATCCACCCCTTT
>NEWO01000113.1:1035507-1048190 GCA_003013225.1 Phalaenopsis aphrodite
GAAGCTACTAAATTAGTATAAGTTATGTTTAAAACTAAATGTAAATTCAGAAATTCTAAACTATGCTAAATTTAAAAGAGAGTTCTAATTATGAAAGAAAACTTTCCCCTTGCAATGAGTTCATAATCTGTATTGGAAGTAAAAGGTTTAAAAGCTTAAATGATGTATTTTGAAAAGAAGGAAGATACCTATTCTTCACCCTCTCCTGAGAGTATAAAGAACAATAGCTAATCTAAAGTAAGTTCCCTATTATATTGTAGTGTTGAGTAGATTCTAGTCTCTCACTTCTTAAATTCCTATTGTGCCCTCTCTATAGGACCTACCAGGGACTTCAAGTTCCAACTCTAGAACAAATTGGTAAAGGATCTAGTCCGTCACCCTAGAAACAAAAATTTTATGTCCATCGAAACTTATCTCCCTATTTATTTGCACTCTCCTTAGATTGTGGTCGCCCTCCTCATAAGGTTAGTATGGCACTCACTAGATGGGTGAAATCATAGCCCTTCTAGGTCATTATGTTTCAGAATGGATTTTAACGTTACAAGTGGCCAGTTTGCAAAGTAAATGAAGAACCATTGAAAATAACATCACAATTTTGAGAATAAAAGAAGTTTTAAATAAATCAAATCCTCCACATGATTATTTCTTATCACAAGGAGAAAGAAAAAGGAAAACTACTCATAATTCATGGGGATGACAAAGAAAACAATTTATATTAAAACTCAAGTTAAAAAATCCCTTAAGCTAATTCTAGTCTACTACTATTAGTTCTTAATTCGGAAGGTCAATTTAAGTGGTTTTTCTAACAATTACTCCTAATGGTAAGTCTTAAGTTTAAACAAACTAGAATTATTCTTAAAGGAAAACATTAATTCTAAAGATAAACCATTTAGGAATGAATTAGTTTAGAGAATTTTGAGATGTTAGAAATGTATAGGAATGAGATACATTAATTACTGTATGTGTCAAATAGGAGCAATAATATTCTTTACCACCTGTCAATTGCATATCTAATCAAGAGTTTGGTCCCTAAATTTGTGGTTAGGCTGAGAGGATAATAGCTTCCACTCCAGAGCTCCCACTTTTCCCTCCTCTGAGGGCTAACATCTCGCATTACTTTCCAAACATCTGGACCAAATTGGGGATTTTAGTCTGTCACCCTAAAATCTTCAATTATATACCCATCAAAGTAAACTTCCCTATTTATTTGCACTCAACCCTACGGATTTCATTCACATCCATGAAATTAAATGTGGCTCCACTATGATCCTAAAGCAATTACATCAAATTTTAACACTACAATAGGCCCTTATTGTAATGTAAATGAAGTTCAAGTAAAAACCATCACATTTACAATTAAAATCTCTTCTAACATGCATCACAAAATCCTAAACACGAATCCTACTCATTACAAAAGAAAACTAAAATGAAAATAATGGCACAATCTTCTCATGCCACTATTTCCAAACAAGAAGAAAGACCAAGAAAAACTACTCACAAAGCACAAAGAAAGTACAAAGAAAAGCTTCAGACATCAAAGAAAATCAACTAGATAAGTGCTTACAAAATTATAAGATAATGAAGAACATAATACTTAGATTTTTCCCTTTGAAAGAAAGATAAAGATCTCTCCCACAAATTCTCCCATTGATCCATACAATTATAGTACAATTCCTTACAGATTCTCTCAGAATCCCCTTTCTGATCTCACCATATAAGGTAGAAATCTATATTTCTACTCCTATTCTAAGAACTCTAAGCATTCCACTCATGTATCCTAACATACACACCCACACACACACACCATAAGAGATGCCAACCCCCCCCCACCCCCGCTCCCTATTTTAAAGAGACACAAAATTCCTTCTTTTTCTCAAAAGACACATCTTTTTATTCCAAGAGAAAAATCTCTTCATCCAAGAGATATATCTCTTCATTTAAGAGCCTTTCTTAACTATCTAGATTTTTTGAACCACTCTATGGCGTGTTTGATTTACTTGGAGCCTTCTAGGACATCTAAAAAAAGTAAAAATCCGCCAAAAAATTGTCCATAATTGTCTCTGGCTCCTCTAACGAGGGTTCTGACGCCTCTGGCGCCTGTTCTCTGGATTTTGGTGTCTCTTATCAATAATATGGTGCCTTTGGATCAATTTTTGGCATCACTGGCGCCATCCTACAACAGCTCCACCATTTTGCTTCGTTCATTTTAGTTGTATTTTGCTCCTAACAGATATACATACATGATATGCATGAAAACAACCCTTATTTAAAGTGTAATTTTATTCAAAAATATGTGAAAATGTAAGGAATATTAAGCATAGAAAGATATATTCAAATGTGCTAGGTCAGAATTTTCCTTCTTGCTCGTTTTTACTTCAAATTGCACCTTTTTTCTTCTTTTTCTCTAAAAGTCCATTTCTTGTACCTAAAACTACAAATATGCAAAATACCTTCCTTTAAAGTATAATATCATTAAAAAAGTCCATGAAATGAGCCTAAAATGTACAGTAAAAATAAGTAATTTTTAGGTGGATCAACCATCTGAAGATCCTAACTTACATCTTACTAGTTTGCTAGAATTATGTGCTACATTTAAATATGACGGAGTGTCAGATGATGTTGTCAAAACTAGGCTTTTTCCTATTACCTTAAGGGAAAAAGCTAAGATGTGGTTAAACTCATTGCCACCTGGAACTATTAGAACTTAGGAAGATTAGAACTTTTTGGCTAAATATTTTTCACCATCAAAAACTACTAAGGTTAGAAAAGATATTAAATCTTTTTGTTAGTTTGAAGAGAAATCAATATATAAAGCTTCGGAATGATTTAAAGATCTCTTTAGGAAGTATCCACACCATGCTTTACCTGATTAATTTATAATTCAAACATTTTTTAATGGAATTGTGGATTCTTTTGTTAATGTTAAAATCATTCAATGAAGCATATATTTTAATTGAAGAGATGACTACTAACAACTTTCGATGGCCCTCTGAATGGGTAAATCCTAAGAGAATAGCTAGTGTTCATGATTTGGATGCATGTTTATTTTGGCTTCTCAAATTGTTGTAATATCAAAAAATAGATCAATTTATAATGAATTTATCTCAAACACCTCTTGTGGTTGAGGAAAATTCATTGGGACAAATGATAGATTCTCAATCAAATGAGTCTTTGAATGCAATAAATAACTGACGGAATAACCCATATTTTAATTATTATAATCATGGTTAAAAATCACCCTAATTTATGTTGGAATAATAATAATCCTAATGGTGCAAATCTGTAAAGGAGAAACAATCAAGTAAACCCTTTGAGAATTGTAAACAATTTGGGAAATACTAATAATCAACCTTTTTATCCTCCTGGTTTTAATAGAAACACATAATTTAAGGAAAAGAAATTGTTTATGAAGTAGTGTTACAAATGGGTAATCAGTTATAAAGTCTAGCAACCACAATGAGAAATATGAAGAATCAATTAGGACAAATTGCTGTTGCAGTTAGCAATAAGCCTCAAGGAACTCTTCCGAGTAATGTTGATATTAATCTTAAAGACCAGGATAAAGAGCAAATTAAGGCTATTCAATTAAGAAGCGAAAGAGAAGTGGAGACAAAAATTCAAAAAGAGATTATAATTGAGAAATAAGGGGTGGAAATCAAAAACCTAAGAAAGATATTCCTCATGACTTAGAGTACCCTTTTACACCAATGAAGATTAGAGTAGAAAAACCACCATCAACATTTTCTCAAAGATTAAGACAACAAAAGTTGGATAAAAAAATTTTCAAAATTCTTGGAAATATTTAAGAAATTAATCATGAACATTCCATTTGCAGAAGCCCTGGAACAGATTTCAAGCTATGTAAGGTTTATGAAGAATATACTTAATAAAAAAAGGAAGTTTACAGATAATGAGATAGTTGCACTTAGTGAGGAGTGTATTGCTACAATTTAAAAAAAATTTCCTGAAAAATTTAAAGATCCAGTAGCTTTACTATTTCATGTGTTATAGGAGAGATATTTATGGAAAATTTTTATGTGATTTAGGAGCCAGTTTTAACCTTATGTTGCTAATTATTTTCAGAATGTTAGGTTTAGGAGAGATTTCCCCTACTATGATAACACTGCAGTTAGTTGATCATTCGATCACCTATCCTAAAGGAGTTGTAGATGATGTATTGGTAAACGTTGATAAATTTATCTTCTCGGTGGATTTCATTGTGTTAGATATGAAAGAAGATAAAGAAATTCCAATCTTTTAGGGAGACCTTTTCTTGCCACTGGAAGAGCTGTGATATAGGTACAAAAAAGTTAGCTAACCATGAGAGTCAATGATCAAGAAGTTACATTTAATATAGCAAAATCAATGAAATACCTAGCAAAAGGAAGAGATGATGAATGCTTCAAAATGGAAATTAGTGATCATTTAAGTAACGACTATTTCTCATATAATTTTGAAGAGAAAATTGGAGAAGAACATTTGAAACTTAATGATGAGGATCAAAGGCAAGAAAAATCAATTGAAGAAAGTAATGATAATTTAGATTATGTTGAGGAAAGATTTGAGCTGATAAACACTATAGAAAATAACAAAAATCTTATTCCTTCAATAGAAACACCTTCTAAACTTGAGATGAAGACATTTCTCACGCATTTAAAATTTGTTTTTTTAGGAAATTTATCCACATTATCTGTTATAGTATCCTCAGAGTTAACTAAATTATAAAAACAAAATTTACTGGAAACTTTAAGAAAGTATAAGAAAACCTTTGGATGGAAACTATTTGATATCAAAAAAATTAGTCGATTAATTTGTATGCACAGAATTTTATTGGAAGAATATCATTAACTGAAAATTAACCCTCAAAGAAGGTTAAATCATATGATGAAAGAAGTGGCTAAGAAAGAAATTTTAAAATGGTTAGATGTTGGATCATTTACCCTATTTCGGACAGTGTTAGGTTAGTCAAATTCACTATGTTCATAAGAAAGAGGGTGTGACTGTAGCTATAAATGAGAAAAATGAAATCATGCCAACAAGTCAAGTCACTGGTTGGCGGTTCTATATTGACTATAAAAAATTAAATTCAACCGCTAGGAAGGATCATTTTCCTCTCTCTTTTCTGGACCAAATGTTGGATAGGCTAGCCGGGCACAAATATTTCTGTTTCTTGATAGATATATAGGGTACCACCAAATTCTTATTGCTCCTTGGATCAAGAAAATACAACATTCATTAGTCCTTATGGTACTTTTGCTTTTAGATGAATGCCCTTTGAATTATGTAATGCTCCTGCAACATTTCAAAAATGTATGATATCTACTGTCTGTGATTTAATTGATAAAGGGATAGAAGTTTTTATGGATGATTTTTCAGTTTTTTTAACTTCATTTGAACCATCCTTAAATCATTTATAAAAAGTTTCAAAATGATGTGAGAGACAAATTTTGTATTAAATTGGGAGAAATGTCAATTTTTGGTTGCAGGAGAAATTCTGCTTTGGCATAAAATTTTTGAAAATGATATGGAAGTAGATCCGACAAAAATTCAAGTTGTAACTAAACTAACTCCTCCTACAACAGTGAGAGGGGTTAGAAGTTTTTTAGGACATACTGGTTTCTACAGACGATACATTAAAAATTTTCAAAAATCACTAAGCCTCTATGCCATCTTTTAGAAAAGATGCAATGTTTGATTTTAACCAAGAGTGCATAAATGCCTTTGAATTATTAAAAGAAATATTAATCGCTTCCCCTATAATAGTTTTGCCTGATTAGGAGAGACCATTTGAGCTAATGTATGATGCTAGTGATTACGTAATTGGAGTAGTTTTAGGGAAAAGATATGACAAAATTTTTAAAATTATATATTACGCTAGTAAAACTCTTAATAAAGTTCAAATTTATTATACCACTATAGAAAAAGAGTTATTAGCAATTGTATATGCTTTTGATAAGTTCAAGTCATATCTAATTGGAGCTAAATGTATTTTACATACTGACTACTCTACTATAAGATATTTGATGTAAGATAAGGAAGCAAAACCAAGATTAATTAGATGGATCCTTCTAATGGAAGAATTTGACTTTATTTTTGTAGATAGGAAGGGGACTGATAATCAAATAGTTGATCATTTATCTAGGCTGGAGTGAAAAGAATCTTGCAATCTTGAAAGTGAAATTAATGAAAATTTTTCTGACGAAAAATTGTTCACTATTAGTGAAAAGCAAATAACATGGTATGCAGACATAGTTAACTTTATTGTTGGTAATTTTTATCATATGGAATGACAACACAATAGCAGAAGAAATTTATTCACGATACAAGGTTTTACTTTTAGGATGGCCCATATTTATACAAGCAATGTAAAAATCAAGTTATTCGGAGATGTGTACCTTATGAAGAGACCCAACAAATTATTTATGTACCTTTCAAAAATGCCATGATTATAAATTTGGAGTACATTTATGGATTCACAGAGCTGCACACAAGATTTTACAATCAGGATTGATTGGCCTACTCTATTTAGGGATGTTAATACTTATGTAAAAGCAAGTAATCGATGTCAGCGAGTAGGTAATATTTCAAAAAGGAATGAAATGCCTCTAAATTTTGCATGGGAAGTTGAAGTTTTTTATGTATGAGAATTAGATTTTATGGGACCACTTGTACCATCTTTCAGGAACTTATTTATATTAATTGCAGTAAACTATGTTTCAAAGTGGATTGAGACAGTTGCTTTACCTCTATGTGAAGTTGGGAGTGTTTCAAAATTTTTACTAAAATATATTTTCACTAGATATGGAATGCCTAGAATAATCATTACGAATGAGGGATCTTATTTTAGGAATAAAATAATTGAGAAACTAGTTGAAAAATATGATATTAAACACCAGATCTTCATTGCTTATTATCCTAGATCAGTGGTCTAGCAGAATTATCTAATCATGAAATTAAAAGAATCTTGGAAAAAAACTATAAATCTTAACAAATTGGATTAGTCTGTTAGATTAGATACTGCATTATGGGCTTACAGGACAGCATACAAAACTCCTATAGGAATGTCCCTATATAGAATTATTTTCGGAAAGTCTTGTCACTTACCAGTAGAACTGGAGCATAGAGCTTATTAAATTATTAAGGAGTTTAATTTTAATTTAAAATATTCTGGTGAAAAAAAACTATTGCAACTGAATGAGCTTGATGAGCTCAAGAATTAATCTTATGAAAATGCTAAGATTTATAAAGAAAAAATGAAAAACTGGCAAGATCGAAAGATAATTAAAAAATATTCAAACCTGGATAAGAAGTTTTATTGTACAATACATGATTCAAATTACTTTCAAGAAAACTCAAGTCCAGATGGATGGGGCATATAATGTGATAAAAGTTTACCCATAAAGAGTAGTGGATATTGAAGATTTAAAAACTTAAAAAATATTTAAGGTTTATGGACACATGTTGAAACCTTACTGTGATAGCTTGAGTTATACTTTTAAAGTGGTTTCAATGTTGAGTCACCTAGAGTAAAGATTATAAATGTCGGCTAACACCATTAAGCCAAGTGCTTTGTGGGAGGCAACCCATAGTTATCTTTATATTTAATTTTAGTTTGTTTTTGTGTTAAATATGCTCTTTTAATGAATTTTATATGCTTTAGAGTCTTACCTATCAATAAAAAAACATAAACCATTTTAATTATTTAATTTTAAATAAGGAATGAATGTTATTTGGACCTTAGATGAGGCGGTGCAAAATTGTGCAATTGTGCCTATGCGCCAACTTACAGAGCTCTCAATTCTTAAGCACCAAAAGTTGCTACCTAGGCATTACATTTAAATTGAAAGCTTCTATTGACGGTTTTTGGATGAATTTTTCTCTATATAACTTCTAGAACTCATCATTTGGAGTTCAAGTCTATAGAGAGGGTGAGGATCTACTATTCTTGTTCTTATGTATTCTAACTCTAAAGGGAAATAAAAATATGAAATTATCAACCGAAGGAAGTTCATCAGTTTTGATGCACAAAAATTATATAATAGAAATCTTGTTAAGAAGAAATTGATCAAGGAAAGAGGTTTTAAAAATTGAGGTTTCAATACTCCTAGCAGTCGTGTGGAAGAGATAATCGTGGAAAGACGATGGGAAATACTATGCCAGACAACTGCTGCCATAGTCATTCCTGACATGAAAGAATTTTATGTTAATGCTTTACTCCTCTAAGACTTAATGAATCATTTTTTATATAGAATGTTTCAATTATTCACTATGCCAACTTCTCTCCTATAAGAGACATATTAAATGAAGTTTTTAATTTTTTAATGGATGAAGATGTAACGTGGTAAAAAAAAGAAGATTGTGATGTAAGTTTTCCTTCTTCATATTAAATTCTGCCTCAAAGCCTTGGCATTTCTTCATATCAGCAAAATTACTTCCTACTACAAAACTATGTAAACTGATGAAGAATAGTGTTATCCTCAATTATTGTATTCAAATTGGAATACTGGAGTGGGACATCCTTCTGTTATATTCTTGCTTTGCAGCCAAGCACAAGTTCCATACAAAAATTGAGAAAAGGTACTTCCTCCTTGGAAACTTATGGACCCAACTTTAAATTTTGAAGGTGTGGATGATGAAAAAGTGGATGATAGAAATGTTTTTTTTTATCAATTGTCTTAGAATTCAACACCATTTTTACAACACTATCTTCATAATAATTTACATATTATGTTAAAGAATATTAAAAAGATGGAGAAAAAGATGATTAATATTATCAATGCGATTAACAACATTTCATAATCAATGTGACCACCTGGATTGTCAAATTAAACAACAATTTGATAATAATGCACTTTTTGAAAAGGCAATGGTACGGATGTATAAGAAAAATGTTTGGATCGAGGACGCATCAATAGATGAATTTTCTAACCGTCCTTTCTATAACATATATGTGCATCACCAATCTATAGGAGACCTTAGAGAGGATGAAAGTGATGAGAATGAAAAAGTGTAGTGGCTTTAAAATACTGAGTTTGGATTTAATAGAGCTTATTTTGTTGTGTGTGTGTGTGTGTGATGAATTTAATTAATTATTAACTTCGGGATTTCTTATGTTTCAGCATTTGATTTTTATTTTTCAGCACCAAGTTGTTGGTGTGATTTGTGACACTGAGTTATGTATCGAGATTTTAAATTGTAAGTACGTAATTAAATGGATTTATATATAAGTGAATTTTGTGTTGTTTGTGAAAAATTGAAAGTTGAAGGTTTACTTAATTGTAATAATTAATGCAAAAATAAGCTAATTAAAGTTTGGAGTGCCTTGGGTTCAACGCTTTATTAAAGTTAAAAAAATAAAAAAAATGTTAGCATTGGCGCCTAAGCTCCGAATCTGGCGCTGAATCACCTGAACCCCAAAACTGGTCTAAAATCATGAAAATGAGCCTGATTTCCACCATTTTTAGCTTGTTTCGTCATCTTCTTTGAAAGGCAAACCGAGCAACACCCTAGGGCTTCCATACATTCATTTTTTAGGCAATTTTGTGGTGTGAAAACCTTAGATTTCTTCTTCTCTCAATAAGAGCTTCACTTTGACCTAGAAATTTTGTATTTTCACCATGGATTTCTTCTACATTAAGGAAATACTGAGAAATTAAAAATTTGGAGTAATATAGTGAAGAATCCATGCTGTGAAGTTTCTTAGATTTGATTTTGATTGTAGCAGTTCATAAACCTTTATTGTGAATTTATTTGGATTTATTATGGATTGTTAAGAAATTTTCATGGCTCTTAAAGTGAAGATGAGGAAAGGAAAGGATGGTTTTGATTCAATGAGGTTTTTCAATCATAAAGCCTAATATTGATATAATACTAAGCTTAGCACGGAAAAGTTGATCCAAAAGCGAGCTTTCTCTAAGCCTGGGGTGCGATAGAAAATTTGATTGTGATGCGACATTGGGAAAGCTTCTGTTGTTTTATTGGAGTTTCGTTATTTTGATTGTAGAAGAAATTTATAACAAGGTGAAGCCTCTAATGATCAGGTATTTGTTAGTGAAAGGAGCGTAGATTTTACTCCTGAAAGTATTAATGCTCTTTATCAACTACAGGATTTTTTTATAGCGAATACACTTCATTTAAGACTTCTAAGTCAATGTTAGATGAAATTATTACATTTTTTTACTGATGGAAGGGGAGTTTGAAAAATGAAGAACAACCACAAGGTAAATTTCTCCACCTCTATGTTGAATGCACACTCCAAAGCATGTCACTATTTTATTTATGCAAGACTTTTTCCTTATAATCGCCTTAGTGAAGTTACTAAATAGAGAGCCACCTTGAACTTTTGTATTCAACCAGGAAAACATATAAATATTGGCTCTCTTATTTACCAAAATATCTTCATTTCTCAAGAAGGGAAACTACTGGAGGTTTAGGTTATCCGGCTTTGTTTTTACTCTATGTGTGCAATCTAATGTTAGATATGAGAGATGGGAAGAACTATTGCAACCCTTAAACCCATTAACAAGCCAAATGTGCATACTTCTAACTTACATGCTTTGTTAAGAACTAGAGGTGGAAGAACTGATATTCCTTCTACCTCAGCTTCCATACCCTCTAATTCTACCTCCACACCTTCTACTTCTGGTACTACTTCATTGGATTCAATAATGGAGAAACTACTTATACAAAAAGGAGATATTGTAACATTACAAAATCATGTAAAAAGCATAGAAGGTCACCTACACCATAATGATGATTATACCCAGAGGTGAGTGGAGTTTGATATTGCTTATCATGAGGCAAAGGTGAAATTCATGAGGGGCGATCACACAGTGGAATTTCCTACATGCCCTAGCTTTACACCTTATGAGAGTGGAGATATTGAGGAGGATATAGATCTTGAGGAGGAAGAAGAAGATGATGATAGTAATGATGAGGAATAGTTAGATTGATATTTTTATGGGCGGAGTTTAGTTTTGATTTATGTCTATGATGTTTTGTTGTATGTGTTTACATTTTATGTTTAACTGTTGTACCAAAACTTGCTATCTGTAATATTAGGATATTTGTTTCTGTTGTAATATTGGTGTTTCTGATATTAAATCTTTATTTTTACAACACTTCTTTTACTTAGCAAATCTTTTGGTTATACATGTTTTAGGAAACTCTATATACTACTATACATTTTTTTGGTACTTACATAAAATCATGTTCAAAACCCTGTACAAAAGGTCTATCTTATTCATTGTATTTGTTGTTTTCTTTCTTCCTACATTTCTATACTAGATATTTTACCTATTAAAAATTTAAGTTTGGGGGAAAGAAATTTTTTCTTAAAAGAGACTAAACTTTATTTGTCCTCAATAAATTGTATTTTAAAAATTATTTTCACATGAATTTTGGTATCAGAGATCAACTTTAGATAGTTATATTTTTTAATTTATAAACATGATAGTAGACTTAAGTAAAAGTCTTTAATAGTAAATGTTAGGTTTAAAAGTTAAGATATTTAGTATAAAAGTATAAGGTTATGTGTTTACTACTTAGAGTAAAGGAAGTTGTATATTTGAAATATTAAGAATCTTAGAGTTATACATGAAAAGAAAGAATTAAGACTTTATGAAAGTTCTTTTTCAAAGCTAATATGCATTTATAAGAAATGTAAAAAGTTTCTAACTTTAAGAAGAGGATAGTGAAATTCAAAATCATTAAAGGTTGTCCAGATATTAATCCTCACATGAAAAAGATAATAAAAGAAAGGATTGAAAATGATTCTAAAAGAAAAAGGAAAAGCAAACTCAAAAAGAAAAAGAAAAGCAAAAAAGAAAAATATATGTGAGAAAAAGCTTGAGGAGATGTCTAATCAAAAACTGGTTTCACTTGAATTATCTTAAGGAAAGGAGCTTAATTAAATTTCAAAACTTATATTAAAGTATTAGCATCTTTACAAATAAACTTCTCATGATTTTTTTTTTCATATGGTCCTACTAAGCATCTTTAATATAATGAATTACAATTATTCTTGAAATGAATAGAAAATCAAAACTCTTAGACATGACTACTAGATATTCTTACATCTTTAGTTTTAACAAAGTTATTAAATTTTTTTTCTAAGGTTTTGCTGTTGATTTTATAAAATAAAAATTATAGAATTCTTTAAGTGAGGCTTACTACCTTAAATCATAATTTTTATATAGTAAAAGAGTTACTTCAGGACAAGTAACAGTTATGTTTGGGGGATTTTGATATGCTTAAAAATATCCAACTTTTTAATATACATTTAATCCCTATATTTAGTGATATTTCACTTTAAAGAAAGATATTTTCGTGCTTTTGTTGTAGGTATACTAAATTTAGGCCTTTAGGGCATAAAGGAAGCAAATAGGAAAAAATTTGGAGGCAAAAGGCGGCTTGTTGTAAGAGTTGACCTGGCGCCTAAGTGCCTAATTTAGCGCCTAAGAACCAGAATCCAAAGTTAAACTGGTGCCTAGGAACTTGATTTGGCTCCTAAGAACCAAAATCAAAAGAAGGCGGTGCTTAAGCGCCTGATTATGGGGCCTAAGAGCCAGAAGTGGTTATTCCTCTAAATGCTTTGAATTTAGAACGATTTTGGAAAGTATGCCTAAGGAAACACTTGGAAATTTGGCCCTACATTATAAAATAGAGATTTTAGTCCGAGAATG
>NEWO01000113.1:1049406-1061722 GCA_003013225.1 Phalaenopsis aphrodite
TGTCCCCATGTAGAAGGAAAGATAATGATGTAGAAGGAGCAATGTCAACTGTGATTTATTCAGAGTTCCTTCCAGTGGTAGCCAAAAAATGGGTAGGGCCATTTCCTTCTCTATTAAAATGATTAAATTTCACTATTCCACTACCCACAGCATGCTTGAACTTGTTTATCCATCTGCCTAAATGCCACGGGGATTCTTTGGTTTTCTGCAAAATCTTAATGCAAGTGATAGAGTCAGATTCAACAATTAAGTGCCTCATCTTACAAAGAGTAGCAAATCTAATAGCCCAATAGATAGCAATCATCTCAGCCTCCAATGCATCAAGTGCCTGGGTTAGTGAATAAAACAAAAGAATACACTGGCCATGGGAGTTTCTGAAAACTCCCCCAAAACCCAGAGGATCCCCTGGAAAAACTACCATCAGTGTTAACTTTCACCCATCCAGCAAGAGAAGGGGTCCACAGAATTAAGGAAGGCTTGAAGTTAAGCTAATCAGTACTATGAGGTATCAAATTCATGAAAATATTAGGGAACTTTACGTGTTGGGTGATTTTCTGCATGTAAGATGTGAAATTTGATATCACAGATTTAGCCAAAGGCTTATTATCCTCAAATTTAACTTGATTTCTACACATCAAAATAAACCAAGCTACCAAGCAAGGGATAACTAGTAGAATAGCCTCCTATCAGTCCCTCCAGCAGGTTGAAAATCTATCTCAGCAAAAGATTAAGAGTTTCAATTTTGAGTTGTGTTAATAGCCCAGCCCAAACCTGTTGAGAAAACTACAGTTAAAAAAGAGATGTTCAAGGGTCTCTTCCTCCACTTGGCAAAGATAACAGCACGAAGGTCCTCTCAGGCCTTTCATTTTCAAGATATCATTAGTTTGGAGCAAATATAACAAAAGCCTCTAGCAGAAAAAAGAAATTGAACTAGTCAACCACTTACCCCAAATGTCTTTCCTCCACATAACAGGTTGCCATTGAAAGAATTTTTGGTAAATAAATGCTGAAAGTTTCTGTCAGGGGTTCTATTTGGTAATGATCTTATCTCTCTGACCTGGGTAGAAGGGCGTATTCTTCACCGATTGAAATTGATCATTACAAAGAATGGTATTCAATAGTCTGGAGTTCCATTGATCATCAGACCAATAATCTTTCTCTTGATCATGACTTTTAGGGTTAGGATTAGAGCACAGAAGTTTATCTCCACTTCAAGTCCACTTATCTAACCAGAAATTGATTTGCCCCTCTCCCAACTCCCATATGAAGATCTCCTCAACTTGATGTCTAATTTTCAAAAGCTTGCCTCATATCCTGGAATCACCCAACTTTTTGCTAACTACATTGGGGTGTACAGACCTACAATACTTCCCCTTCATGAATTGAGCCCAAAGACTATTCTGGGCTCTGAATTTAATTGATAATTTTCACAGATTGATGAAGCTAAGGTGTTGAAAATCCTTAAAACCCAATCCTCCAGCAAAGTGAGGTTTACATAGTTTCTGCCAAGGAAGCCAATGAACTTGCTTCTTCTGACCTGCCCCTAGAAACTTGTTAAAGATTCTTCCTAACATAATCTGAGTACCTTTCTTCATGGTGAACATTTGAAGAGCATATGAAGGTATAACAGTGAGAATACTTTTTATTAGTGTGATTCTCCCCCCATTAGAAAATAAGGAATTTGTCCAGCATTGAATTTGAGCTTTAATTTTATCAATAACATCATTAAACTAGATTTTCTTAGTTTTTTTCCTTAATCAGCAGAACACCAAGATATTTGACTAGCAAGGAACCCAAGATAAACCCAGTATATTGGGAAATCCAATTTTTGATCTGTGGAGTGATTTAGAGCTAACAAAAATTTGACACTTTTGTTTATGTAAATCCATACTTGAAGCATGCTGAAAGTGCTTGAGGCCCTTATATAAAGTTTTTATAGCAATCTTAGTTGCATTGGAGAAGATAATAACATCATCTACATAAGAAAGGTGACTGATGCAAACATTGGATTTATGTTGATAAGCCAAGTGAGGAGAGGTAGAGAAAAGAAAAGTAATCCATGGACAAAATAAAAATTGTAGGGGACAGGGGGTCCCTTGCTGGATTCTCCTAGAAGCTGAGAAGAAGCCATGACAATATCCATTAATAAGGATAGAATGGTTATTACAGTGAAGCCATCTTTTAATCAGTAAAATGAAATCCTCAGAAAATCCAATGACAGCAAGAGTTTCCAATATGAAGTCCCAATTAATTGTGTCATAAGCCTTTTTGATATCTAGTTTGAAAATAGCATTACCTCCCCTACACTTCCTATCCAAATCTAACAGAAGCTCTTGAGCCAACAAAATGTTATCAGAGAGGGTTCTACCTTTAACAAAAGCTACCTGATTATAGCTGATGAGCTGCTAGAGGTGGGGTTGAAGTCTTGAAACCAAAATCTTGCTAATTACTTTGGATATAACATTGGTCAAACTAATGGGTTTGAAATCCTTCCAGTCATTTCTAATTTGATTTTTGGGAATCAAAGTAATTATGGAGGAAGTAAAATACCTTGGTGGATCAACACCTCTAAAGAAGTTCTGAACAGCTGAAATGAACTCACCCCTAATAGCAGGCGAAGAAACTTTGTAAAAATTGGAAGTAAAACCATTAAGCTCAGTTTTTTTATGCCCATCAATGGAATCAAGAGTAGACTTAGGGTTTGTTTGGGGCAGCTGCAGCTTATCCAGCTTATTCTAATAAGATGCTTATCCAGCTTATCCTGATAAGCTGCTTCTCCTGAGAATCTTGTGATAAGCTGCTTATCAGGATAATCTATCTGTCTGTTTGGTTTGTGCATTTTGAGAACAGTTAATTCTGAATAAATGATCAAATTGCCCCTGTTCTGAGCTGCAGTTGTTTGTTTTGTGCTTTTTGTAAACAGCTTATTTGATATTTTTAAAAAAATTTACTAACACTCCTAACTCAATCTTAAAAAGGAGAATGGGAAAATTGAAAAACATATGTGAAAATACAAAATATTTATATCACTCAAATATTTTAGATCACATCAGAAATACAGAATTACCTAAAAAATGTGAAATACACCATATCGCGCTAGTATATATTGTAATGAGACCCAAAAAAGAATAAAGAATAACATGTCAAAATCATAAAAAAAATAATGATATTGACTTTAACATGTAGCAGCATATCACATCCCATTGTGTCTGGCTCTGACACTCCTAACCCTGAGCAAACCTGTCCGACTAGGATACAATAGAAATGGAAGCAGTCAAACCAGATGCGGTGTTCTAAAATGTTGATATCGACAAACTCTGAGCCGGGGTGTCCATCTAAGATATCATAGAAACAAACTCATTATCGGCCCACCTGAAGAAGCTCAGTCCTCCTATCGTTGTGCCCACCGCGCACAGCTGCAAAATTGCCTCTCGTAGCTATGTAGCTATCATGACGTGAGTATCAAGGCTTGTAGACTGCACAGACGCATCACTTTCTTAGACTTCCCTGAATATCTGGAACTCATCTTCTTGTAGTTATTAAAAATAGACTAGATCAGTGAAAATTTTGAGGAACTATAAAAAGTATACTTATCGCAATATGGAGACAGCAGTTGCCGACATTAAATTTATCTTGTCACCCAAACTACTCCATATTTAGCTCAATAAAATATAACGTCCTTTAAGCATTCTTACATCTTACAAGGATTTGTATGTTCAGCTTCCAAATCTAACCTCCAAATCTAACTGCAGCTCTATAAATGTAACAAATAAACAGCCACATTCTTACACTTTAACAATCTGCATAAATTTTCTGATGACTTGTATGTTTGCAGCTTACAGGGAGTAGTAATCCAGATATGTAAAACCATTGTATCAAAATATAACTGCAACAACTGAAAGTATTACCAATGAAGTAATAAATTGAGACATTGTAACCATAAAGCAGATAACAAAACTGAGACAAATATAACTGCAAGTGTTTGTGCCGACATTAAAAGCAGATAATAAAAATGATGGTATTTATAATATATGTAACTGCATTCAAAACTTTATAGACATACAAAATGCTCATAGGACATTGTAACCATAAAGCTGCGGTTGCCCTTAAATACAGGGGCCATCCAAGCTGCCACATCTATATATAAATGCCCAGCTATTTAGAGCCCCTTAAGTTTATATATTCTGCAAAAGCAAGGAAATGTATAGAAGCATGAAAATGTGCATACACAACAGCTCTATACACAACACCCAATTCTCAAACTACAGTTATATACACATTCTAAACATAATCATTAAGCATTTAAAAACTGTAGCTCTTTAAGCATTTAAAAATAGCTCTTTAATAAGCATTCCAAAACATATTATTAGCTCATCATTATAAATGCATAAATGTATACTCCATAAGCATTTAAAAGCAGCTCAATAAAAAAGATATTATAGAAAAGAAAATTTCTATAGTTGAGTTCAATTAGGAGTTGCATATAGCATCTGTGATACACTCTCTCAAGGCAGCCATCTCTGTTATACCTTCACCTTCCTGGGTCTCAAATTCATGGGATCCTATAACTTCTTTAGGAATATACTGGCCAATCGGGTATTCAAATGCTTCTGAAGGAAATTTCATCTCATCGGCGTTAGTCATATTTAAGTCTGTATCTTATCTAGATCTAGATGGATGTCGTCTAATAAAATTGTGGAGCACCATCATGGCCACCACAATATGAACTTGTTTTGGAAAAGGGTACGTAGGCATATCGCGAAAGATGACCATTTTTTTTTCCAGACACCAAATGTTCTTTTGATAACGCCGCGCAGGGATGAGTGACGTTTATTAAAAATTTCATTTATACCACAAGCAATGCCACTTGATCTCTCAAAATCAAGAATGTGGTATTTGGTGTCAGGAAATGACTTTAAATAACCTCTCTATAAGAGATAACTGGCATCCACTGAATAATATTTGCCTGTCAAGGAATGGTTAATTTTCTTTAGTGAGTGATACAAATTAAAATTAATAGGTTCAATAAAAGTATGACAACCAGGAGGTGGTTGGGGAAGTGTTGTCTAGCATTCCTTGTTGCATACGTAAAAAGGTGGCTGTCATGAGCACTAACTTCCCATCTAGCCATCATAAATGTAAAACACAAGTTAAAGTCACAAATTGCCATAAAATTTTTGGTTGGAGAACCACAACAACTGATGTAAGCCAACGGCTGATGTAAGCCAACGGCTGATGTAAGCCAACGGCTGATGTAAGCCACCTTCTCATCATGCGAGAGTCATATATCCACGTGTGTACCATCAATTGCACCTATGCAATTCTGTGAGGCAATGTTATTATTTTGAAGTCATTGTGGAAAAACAATGGTTAGGAAAATGCTACCATAAATAGAGGAAACTGACATCGACTTTATATATGCTTAAAAATACAAAAATTTGATACTCTTGCTAGAAGATTTAAGTCACCGGAAACGGCGCAAAAAACTTGACAACGGTTATAGATTTGATAAATATGTGTATAAAATATTCAATAATTGCAAAGTCACACTTATCAACGCAAGTATATGTATCGCTCATGTAATACAAAGCTTTAATGGAGTCCTGGATATCAATCCCACAGGGAGTAATACTAGAGGCTACGAACTAGGATTTAGAAAATCAATACTTAATCACAACAATACAATTCAAATTGCTTATTTGTCACTAATAGGCAATTGAAATAAATATGTAATTTTAACAAACTCTTAATTAACTAATTATACAAATAAAGTTTTTAATGTGAAGTTCAATATATAAGAAAGCATCAATCTCATTGTCAAGAGATTAAAGTGAATCGATAAAGTGAATTAGTTCAAATTATATTGTGTCAAATAGGAGCATACATATTCTTTACCCTTTGGTCTAGGCATAAAGAACATTGACTAATCCTATGCTTGGTTACTGAATATGCGGCTAGGCTGGGAGGATACCAGCTCTCACTTTTGAGCTCCCACGTTTCCCTCGCCTGAGGGCTAACATCTACACTTCAGCACCTAACATCAAAGATCTCAACTTCAAAGATGAAATTCAGAGGCATTTCATTTCTTCTAGATATATTGCCTACTTGTTGGCATCGATCACAAGTTTTTATGTATCTATAAACATCTTTAAAGAGAGTAGGTCAATAGAATCCAGCTTGTAAAATTTTATAAACAATTTTATCAATCCCAAAATGTCCTCCAAATTCAAAATCATGACATTTCTGATTGATTAGTTCAGTTTCTTCATAAGGTACACATCTTCTCATAATAAGATCCTTACATTTTTTATATAAATTAGGTTCATCCCAAAAATATGCTTTCGCATCATAAATAAATTTTCTTTGTTGTTGCAATGTCAGCATAAGTGGCAAAATATCACTTATAATATAATTAACAACATCAACATACCATTGTATATTTCACTCATTAATATTATAAAGTTGTTCATCAGGGAAACTATCTGTAATGTCATTATCGGTGTCAAATAATTCATGATATTCTAATCTCGACAAATGATCAGCAATTTGATTATCAGTTCCCTTTCTATCAATAACCACAAAATCAAATTTTTGCATCAAAAGTATCCATCTAATTAACCTTGGTTTGACATCTTTCTTTTGCATCAGATATTTAATAACAGAGTGATCAGTGTGCTCAACACATTTAGTCTCAATTAAATAAAATCTAAATTTGTCAAAAGAATACACAATAGCCAGTAATTTGTTTTCAGTAACAGTACAGTCAATTTGAGCATCATTAACAGTTTACTAGCATAGTATATAACTCCAATAGCATAATCACTAGCATCGCACATCAGTTCGAATGGTTTCTCCTAGTTAGGTGAAACTATAGTAGGGGTTGTGATTAGTTTTTCTTTTAATAACTCAAAGGCATTTAAAAAACTTTCAGTAAATTCAAATTTTTTGTCCTTTTCTAAAAGTTGGCATCGAGGTTTAATAATTTTTCAAAAATATTTAATATAACGTCTGTAAAAACCAACATGTCCAAGAAAACTTCTAACCCCTCTTACATTAGTAAGGGGTGTTAATTTAGATATAACTTGAAATTTTGTAGGGTCTTCTTGCGTACCATTTTCCGAAATTTTTTGTCCTAACACAATTCCTCATGCAACCATAAATTGACATTTCTCCCAATTTAGAACTAAATTTGTTCTTTCGCATAACTCCAAAACTTTTTCAAGATAATTTAAGAATGCGTCAAATGATGTTCCAAGTACAGAGAAATCATCCATAAACACTTCTAATCCATCATCAATTAACTTACTAAATACAGACATCATACATCTCTGGAATGTTGCAGGTGCATTACATAATCCGAAAGACATTCTTTGAAAAGCAAAAGTTCCAAAATGACTAGTAAATGTTGTTTTTTGGAATTAATTCGACAATACTATGAAAAATTCCCAATGTTCGGTTACTAGGCACAGTAGCGATATGCCCCAATTGGTTTTCAATATTCTTGATAGCAGTTCCTTGATTTTGTAACTGGTTTCCTTGAATTTGTAATTAATTTCCTTGATTCTGCAAATATTGACCCATGTTTAGTATCATATCTTCCATAGACAACTTCTTTTCCTTAAATTAAGTGTTACTATTAAATCCTGGAGGATAAGAAGGTCTATAATTAACATTTCCTTGGTTGGATGAATTTCCCAATAGGTTCACTGAGTTGTTCGCCCATTATTGATTTGCAAAAGAATTGTTATTCCAAATATATTTAGGATGATTCTTCCAACCTGGGTTATAATAGTTTGAAAAAGGATTGTTGGGTCTATTGTTAATAGCATTTAAACTCTCATACAAAGGTTGAACATCCACAAATTGCCCAAAAGAATTCTCTTTCATCATAGTAGGTGTTGGAGAATAATTCATTCCACTTTCTTTGATATTGCAGCAATCTGCGAAGCTAACATAGATATTGCATCAAAATCGTGGATACTAGCTACTCTTTTAGGATTTACCCTTTCAGAGGGTCATTGAAAATTGTTGGTATTCATCTCTTCTATTAACAAATAAGCCTCATCTGACATTAAAGTACCACCAGTTGCGGCATCTATAATCGATCTAAGAGATTCCATAAATTCATTATAAAAAGTTTGAATTATCAACCAATCTGGTAACAAATGATGAGAGCACTTCCTAAGAAGATCTTTAAATCTCTCTCAAGCTTCATATATTAACTCTCCATCAATCTGATAAGATAATGTTATGTCATTTCTAAGTTTAGCAGTTTTGGATGGAGGGAAATAATTGGATAGAAATTTCTATGAAAGTTCTCCACAAGTTCTAATAGATCCAGGTGCTAAAAAATTTAACCACATCTTAGCCTTATCCCTAAGTGAAAAGGAAATGTTTAAGTCTAACAGCATCATTCAAAACTCTATCATATTTAAAGGTAGCACAAAGTTCTAAAAACTAGCGAGGTGTAAATTAGGATATTCATTTGGTGTACCTCCGAATTGATTGTTTTGTACCATTTGGATAATAGCAGGTTTAAGCTCAAATGAATTAGCAGCTACATCTGGATTTTGGATATATAAGTGAATTTCATCTGTTGTAAGATTTGCATAATCTCGTAGAGGTCTAGGTTGATGTTCATTTTCTGTTCATTGATTGTTTAAGTTGTTTTCCATTATGTTAACTATTCTAACAGTGCGGTCTAATTCTGAATCGTAGGGTATAAGATTTTCAGGTCCAAATTTACGCATACAATTGAAATCAATACACATAATAATAGTTAACTAGATATGAAAATAAGTTGCAATTCAAGTAAAAGTTTTCTAATAGTCATAATTTGTCCGTTACTCTAATTATGATTTTTTTTTGTTCCCCAGCAACGGCGCCAAAAACTTGACAGCGACTTTATATATGCTTAAAAATACAAGAATTTGATACTGTTACTAGAAGATTTAAGTCCCCGTCAACGGTGCCAAAAGCTTGACAACAATCATAAATTTGATAACAATGTGTATTACATATTCAATAATTACAAAGTCACACTTATCAACGCAAGTATATGTATCGCTCAAGTAATATAGGGCTCTAATGGAGTCCTGGATATCGATCTCACAAGGAGTAATACTAGAGGCTACAAACTAGGATTTAGAAAATCAATACTGAATCACAACAATACAATTCAAATTGCTAAATTGTCATTAATAGATAATTGAAATAAATATGTACTTTTAACAAACTCTTAATTAACTAATTATACAAAAAAAGTTTCTAATGTGAAGTTCAACATATAAGAAAGCATCATTCTCATTGTCAAGAGATTAAAGTGAATCGATAAAGTGAATTAATTCAAATTGTATTGTGCTAAATAGGAGCATACCTATTCTTTACCCTTTGGTTCAAACATAAAGAACATTGACTAATTATATGCTTGGTTATTGAATCTGCGGCTAGGCTGGGAGGATACCAACTCTCACTTCGGAGCTCCCACGTTCCCCTCACCTGAAGGCTAACATCTACACTTCAGCACCCAAACGATAGGACTGAATTGAGGATTTTAGTCTGTCACTCAAAAATCTCCAGTTCTACGCCCGATAATTTTATTTCCCTATTTATTTGCACCCAACTTTCAAGGACTTTGACCTCCCTAAATCTTGGATGTAATCTTCACTTTAGTTGTAAAACTCAACATATTTTAACAAATCAATTGGCCAGATTGAAAGTATATTAAGATCAAAGTGAAAAGATCATCTTCTTTAACATTCTCATGGCTCAACCAATTCAAATCACAATTTCACAAAATCTCAAGACAAGGAAAAAGACAGAGAAAACTACTCAAAACTCATGGAGAAGATACGACAAAACTTATAACTTACATATAAAAGCAAGTCATACAAACTTTAATAAGTAAATACCACTTATCTCTAATTTCTTCATAAGCAAACTCCTCAAAGTTCCTCTGAATCTCTTCCTTTCTTTACAGCACACAGAATTCTTCTTCGAAGCGGCGAGGAAGAAATCTCTCACTTTCCCTCCACTCTTACAATCTCTCAAGGAATTCCTCACATTACTAACCCTAAATTAAACTCTCTACACTCTATAAACAACAAAAACTCAGTGGACACCACCACGGGGGGCTCTCCTTTTTTCGGCCCAAATGTTTCTCTTAAAGTTTTAGAAGAGTTTTTCCAAGAGTTGCATAGGCATCCCTTCAAAAATCATCCAAATTCAATGCATATGTTGAGAGAACCGCCGTTTTCACCGTCGGCGGCCTCGATGGCGCCATCGGTGGCCTTCTAGAATATTTGATTATGGACTCTCGAGAAAAACACGTCGTCGGCATTGTTGGCTCGCCGTCGGCGCCTAGTTCAAGTCTTCATATTTTGGTTCTTTTTGCTCCAAATTCGCTCCTCTTTGCATCTTTTTGCTCCAATGACCATAATTCAACAAACCTATAATAAAACATCAAAAATACCCTTCTTTAAAGTGCAATATCATCAATATTAGTATAAAATAGGTATGAAAATCTCAACATATTTTTCTTTGGTCAGAAACTCACCTTGAAATATGGCATGTAGCATTCTTCACTTGCTATTTTTTAGGAGTACTAGAAAATGACGGATCTTCTGGCTTAATTATTTTGGTGGCTAGACTAAGGAGTGATTTCAATCCTTCAGAGAAGTATTGACTGACTGTCTCAAAAGAAAGTTGGAATCGTTCCATAGCTCCTCTTATCAATTCATTTTGATATAAAATGTATAAAGTAATTGCTAAAACCTCCCTATTGTTAGTTCTTGACGAACCTTCAAGCCCATGGTTGGTTCGAAGCTCATGCAAAAGATCCAAAAAAATTAGTATGCTCATTCAAAAGTGTTGCTGAATCTTATTAGATGCCCAACTAACATCTCGGCTACCCATTTATCCCCAATGAACGACGAGGTCATGCGTGGTGTTCGATGAATAAGCGAGCGATAGTATTCTTACAATAATATAGCAATCGCAGCCGCCATTCTTTTGTGGCATTCTTGATATTGATTCATCCTGAAAAACCAAACAATAATTACATGAACAAATAAAAAAAGTTGTAGGTTGAGGGGGGAGTATTACCTCTAGTTTCTCAGCCCACCATTCTTTTGAAGCATCTATAGTACGTTTGATGGGATCCCAATCTAATCCCATGGATCCCATTTCAGTTCCTTCCATAACTTCCAGTTTTTTTTAGTTGATCCCACTTGTTTTTGAATTTTAATCTGTCGTACTCACAGCCTGTCGTTTCCTTGAACTTATTGGAAATAGTTTGCCACCCTTCTTTGTTAAAATAGGTGGTAGGCCAATTACCAATTTCAATCTCCTTAATACATAGATTACAAAAAATGGTTATGACATCTTTATCCCACATAGCTGAAATAGAGGCTTCTTTGGTCTTAGCTATACTGAGACTATTAAGAAAATAATTTAATTCTTCAAGAATGCAAACAAATATCAGGAAATACTAAGCAATATCATATGAAGTAGAAAGGGGGATTATTATAACAGCTAACATAGCACTTGTGAACATCCCATATTAAAATTATTTTGGATGCACGTTAAACGAAATTAAATAATTTAAGATCCACCCCATGTAAGTGACCTGCATATCCATGGTTGAACTAGCTAAATAAAATAGGCTCAATTTAACAAAATACAAAATATTGAGCATGTACACAATTATCATGCATTTATATATGTAACAGCCAAATTGCAATGAACTACAGGCCCTGTATGCAATAAAATAGGCTCAATATATCTATTTTATGCAGGAAGATAACATCAATAAAATCCCATTTTCATCAATTCCCATGGTTTTCAGCTTGCAGTGAACTGCAGGGTCACGACAGCAATATATCAGAATTTGCAATAAAATAGGCTCAATAAAATCCCAAATCCCATGGCTTTCAGCTTGTAGGCCATGTATGCAAAAAAAATTTCATTCATTTAAAACTGCAATGATCTGCATTCTCACAACAGCAAATCCCAATTTCATCAATCCCATTTAAAATTGTTTCACCTAGCTTTTACATGCAATTTTTGACCCAGTATTTTCCATCACAAAGATAAAAACAGATCTATAACCTAAAATAACAGCAGATCCATAACCAGAAACATTGGATCAACTATTTTCTTGATAAAAAAAAAATTTCCAAACCATCATGCTATTCAACGAGGAAGATGAAGGAAACCAGATCCATTCGCAAAGTGCAGTATAGTGTAATATATAAATTAGGATGAAGAAATAATAGAGAAAGATGAAGGAAATCAGGGCTCAACTGGTCGTGGATAG